>JBBPSL010000134.1:16822-34205 GCA_038093555.1 Butyriboletus appendiculatus
AGGTCCTAAAGCAGGTAAATATGCCGTGGTCTCCGCAGCAGGCCGGGGCGAGAGAGAGGGTGTTGGTCTGCGGAACGGCGCGACGGAAACGACCGGGCGAACCAGTAGAGATCAGACCTGAGGCGGTACGACGAGAAATTGCGGCTTCGTTTTATCAATTGCAGTCTGCAGTAGCCTCTGCATTGGAATAGAGGATACGTACCCGGTAGCCGGTAATTTACACTGTGAGCCGCATCTCAGACGCGTCGGATGGATACGGTGAGCTCGAAGCGAGTCCACGGTCCACGGAGTCGGTTGGAATATGCGGCACTTCGCGAACGAGCCGACTGAGCGAGCGTGGTTGAGGTACTGTCTAGGTTGAAAAACGGGATTGCAAATAAAGCAACATTTTCTCCCAACTGTCGGGGAGGTTGTACCATGAGGCATCCTCGAGGTCGGCATCAACTTGGAAAAAAAAAAAGGAAAGGAAAATACAGGCCGTGCGGAGTTACTGCTTCCAGTTGGAGTAGTAATCGTCGCATTTGCCGACAGAGCATGCTGTTACCTGTCGGAGAAAATGCTCTCTAAAAGTTATCGTCCGGCGATTCTTGAGCGCCCAAGGACCGGCAAGTTTAGTTTTGGTGGGAACTGACCGGCCGAGAAAGCTCGACTCTTCCATTCCATTGCCCCAGTTGCCAAAGAGAGAATAAAGCCACTCGGTCGACAGGCTGCTGACATCCCTCTAGACGCTCTAACACCGTTGTGTCCGTGCGTTCTCTCCTCCATCACTTCCCCAATCCTGATCCATCGATATCCAGATTCCAGACCTCTGCTTGTTTTCGCTTCACGATAGTCTTGCAATACCGTCGAATCTTTATTCGCCATGCCCACGATCAGCGAACACGATATCCCCCAATGCAACATGGACGACGACGGTGCGCTTTTTCTATTTTTTTTGGGGGGGGAATGTCCACTGTCCATTTCTCATCAAATCACTTACCAGACGGAATGCCTCCTCTCGTCGACAACCCGAATCCATCAATGACGTTTACATTCTTCACCGACATGACGCCCATCACTGCCCTGAGTGCGGATCCCACCCTTCCGTTCGAAACACTCTGGGAGAACCCAGTCCCCGCTCCCGCCGAGTTCGCCGAGCTCTCTGAGACCCAAGCAACGTTCCACGGCCCCGACCGCGCAGCCCACGGCAAGAAGCGAGATGCCTCTTATATCCCACGCCCGCCCAACGCCTTCATTCTCTTCAGATCGTCCTTCATCCGTAGCCAGCAAGTTCCGGAGAAGGTGGAAGGAAACCATAGTACCCTCTCAAAGATCATCGGTAAGCAATCTTGATTTATCATCACAAGTTGTGTGGCATTACGACTGCATTACAGGTAAATATTGGAAGACTCTCCCTCGTGAAGAGAGGGAGGTCTGGGAGGCAAAGGCGCTCGTCGCACAGGCGGAACATAGGAAACGATACCCCGATTGGCGTTTCAGACCCGGAGCCAACGCACTC
The DNA here is from genome assembly GCA_038093555.1 of Butyriboletus appendiculatus. Classification (NCBI taxonomy): domain Eukaryota; kingdom Fungi; phylum Basidiomycota; class Agaricomycetes; order Boletales; family Boletaceae; genus Butyriboletus; species Butyriboletus appendiculatus. The sequence continues at coordinate 18,321 of JBBPSL010000134.1, forward strand.
GCCAAGCTCAAAGTCAAGGACGGACCTCAGGCGTCTAATCGAAAACGACCAACTCAGGCTGGACGAAAAGTCAAAGGAGATTCTGCGGGTAAGAAAGCGAAAAGTGGCGACGAGAGATGCGCGATAATCGCGGATCTTTTGGTGGAAGGGAAGACAGGAGTCGATCTTGAGGATGCGGTAAGACGATGGGAGGATAGTGCCGGTAGAGGGGTTGGTGGGCAGAATGACTCCTGCAAAGATGGAGCAAGGACCAGGAAGGAGGACGGAGATGAACAGAGAGAAGTGGCGGTGGCGAAACAAGCCGAAACCCACGGGAAGATCATTTCCACTACGACCACTGGGGCCCCCGCTTCAGCTGGCGACCCTAGGTCCATCCAGGCGAATAGATGCGGAGGTTCTATCCCGCCTCAAATCCGGGCTCAGACCCCCGACGCCTCCCATGACGACCGTTTCCGGATCCCGCTCACGGGGATGTTCAAGCGTTCGCTTTCCGCTCCAGCGGGTCATTCCTCCCCGAACCAGATATCTTCTCACCATCGCCAGAGCTCGCTTGACAGCGTCTTCGCCAACGTCTCGTACGACATTGCGGAGACTCGACAGAGCGCGTGCCCATCATTCAATGGTGATCAAACAGAAGGCCTTGTTCATGCCGTATCAGTGGATTCCATTGGGTGTCTGTCTCCCTTGGTTCTTCCATCCGTACTTAGAGAAGGCGTTCCGGCGCGCTGGAACGACGTGAGTATTGATCAGATGCCGGTTACCAATGTTCTCTTAAACACGTAATCATTACAGCCGTATAATCTCCTCGAGACATCGATAGGACTACCCCCTTCTCCCGATTGCCCAGGGTTGACCTATGCCCTCCACACGCCCTCCGTCTCTCCTGTCGAGGACCAATCCTTTGCGGCCTACAACTTTTGCTCTACGAACACAGACTTTGACAAGGGATTACCCCCTGCTTACATCCGAGACACGCAGAACGCGTATTGTGTGCCGAAGAGCTGGGCTGAGTGCACAGCTCCGCACGAGCAGATGCCCATCTTCATTGAATACGCAGGGGCAACGAACTTCTACGATTGGTACGTGCCAAACTATAGCGCTTGCATGGACGGCACGAACGCTTCATACCACTATCCTGGCGACGATGATCAGTTTGGCAGCCTCGGAAACGATTACATCCGCGTTCACGCGGGAGAATGCCTTCCTGCCGTCGCGTACTGAGATATTCACCACAAACAAATCAACCATAGAGAATTCATGCTTTCGACTGGCTGTGCTGTACAGGGGAACGTTACCCTTTGGTTTTGTCATGCTAGACTGATACCGTGATTTGGACTGCTCCTTCATTTATGTAACCTTTTTTGTCCTTCGTATGCGCTCCTATTCTTGCCAAGCGTTTGGAATTATGCATCCTCTATTCTTCCTTAGTTGTATATTTGTCTCGTGGATGGTGCTGTTGTAACACCCAGATGACTCGTGCTTGCTATCTGATTGTCTCCTGTGTTAGTTAACTTTGTACAATACCAAAGATGATCTGGACTATGTAGTGTTGCTCTACTCTCATTCGAGTGATCTTTTCCGGGCGTGATGGTAGGCCTCACTTTCAAGGTTCTTCCTCCAGAGGTACGAGCCTCGCTCATGGACCTGTTTCTCCTCAATATTGACATCATTTTCATTTTCGCGACACAGATCTCAGTTGTTGGGATGGCAGTCGACGCAACGATCTCGAACGATTTCCATAACTACTGTATACGTTCTAGTAGTGACGGACTATCGAATGAGAATCCTTTCCAAACTTGAAAGAGTCGCGTGTCAACGACTTGTTTGCGCCGGGCTTATACCACTGTCCTGGACGGTTCTGAATCTACGTCCGAGTCCGGGAACGCAGCCCTGTGTTACTGAACGCGACTTGGACCCATGATATCAGTGTCGCACGTGGATCAAATTTCGGGATGCTGCGGGACACGCCTGCCACACGCCCCGCGACTGATCTCGATTGCTGCGCCGAATGTATGTACACTCAGATTATATGTCTACAAGCTTTGTTCATTTTTCATTTGGATCGTTCTTGGCGATGAAGCTAATCACACATGTTGCATGTGCCTAGATACAGTCTTGATTCAAAGTTTCCGAGACCCGCGCTTGAAGACATGCATGTGGTCTAGATCTACCGCACTACATGTAAAATCATTGGGCTACATTACTAGTATCGTGGCGCCACGCTTTGCAAGAGGGTTTCGGATTCATTGAAGTCCTATTTAGCATGAACGACCAGAGCAGTATCTCTAACTCGAAAAACTTACAAGCTGTGTTGTAGGTCTTATTAGTATAAGTGTATGTTAATAGGGGGACGAAAGGGCCCACTATGTACTTACGTAGCGGGGATATAGATGCATATACAGAGTGCGAAGGAAGGTGGACTTGTTCGAGTCAAGCTATCTATCGTATTGCGCTATAGTTTCTTCAAATCGTGTCATGTTCACTGCAAATGGTCTCGAACTTTCCTGCGAACGAAGTCTATCCAGTCATCCACTAGTACCGTTCTACAATGGCCTGGTTGGCCAGCTCCTCAACCCGCAATGATCCATGAGGTTATTATCGACGGTCATCATCATCCCCGGAACCCCATTTGGCCGTAATTGATCGAGACTACCTTATTCGGAATACAAGGAACTCTACTCCCAGCCACCTGCCATGACCGAGAAGAAACTTCTAACATATTTCCATACGCCGTTTTGCTGTCAACCTGTCACGAGTCAGAGAATGGATGTACAGCCGGGAGGGTTGTTATATAATACTTTGCACCCGCCACAGGCAGTGTTCCTTGCCTCGCGGACTGCGCTCGCTCCCACTGCAGTAACTTACTTCCAAGACAGACGTCGAAAAACTAGATTTTAGCACCTCGAGCCCACTTCCGCACCCCACAGTACACTATGATACCCTTCAGGTCCGATAATATGGACTCAAGGTATGTCGTCATCTTGGTTGTTCGCCTCACTCTGACGCACATCTCCCAGAAGCAGCTTGACCGATACAACTCTACAAGGTGATCTCAACGATCTGCCGGATCTCACCGACACGCTTCAGCAGAGTAGGAATCGTATTGTTGCACACGGCACTTTCAGTACCGTGTATCATTCCTTTGGTACACGGGGCGAGGAGGTTAGTATGCTCACACTCACTTCCCTCAGAGTTTTTACCTATTTTCCTCGTGACCAGGTCGCAGTCAAGGCTATTGCCTTCCCTCGTGGCCTCGACGGGTCCGAAAAGGATACGTATATGTTCATGCGGGTGAGCTGACGACAATGATCCGCTGTACGGTTTGCTAACTTCTGGTGTGCCTCAAGAAAGTGAAACGCGAGCTTGAAATATGGAGAAGATTGGACCATCCGAACATTGTCCCCCTCTTGGGAACAGCACGCGGTGAAGACTTTGGATCCGATCATCCCTGCATGGTTTCGATGTGGATGCCACACAGAACGCTGGCTGAATATGTCAGGGAGCGTGAAAATGAGCTGTCGCTTCCTAGTCGCATCCAACTCGTGAGTACAAGAGATTCTTGGGACTGTCGTCCAATTTACGATGATGTCACAGATTACAGGGTCAGCTGCTGGGCTAGAGTTCCGTAGGTTCAAGAGCCTTGGCTTGTTGTAGGTTTATATGACACCTCCCACAGTGCATTCGAAGTCCGTTGTTCATATGGATTTCCACCCCGTGGGTTGCATCACTTGATTGACCTGTCGACCGCCTGATCTGTATGTTTGTAGGGCAATATCTTGATTGACAGCGATCATAACCCGCGACTCACGGACTTCGGATTATCTCAGACTCTTAGTCCGGAGCGTGATCAGTGGTCCTACCTCTGGACTGGTTCCGTTCGTGCTGGCGCAATGTTGTGGGCTGCACCGGAGGTACTGTATCCGGAACTGTACCCGACCCTCAAAATTGGGGCCACGCTTGACAGCGATATTTACTCTCTTGGTAGCATCATCCTCTTTGTGTGTTGTCTTTTGCTATCACACGATCTGATCTCAACTTCTGATTCGGAAATGTAGATCCTTTCGGGGAAATTTCCTTGGAAAAGCAGTGCAGAGGCCGAAGATAAATTAAGGGAATTCCAGAATCCGCCACGCCCAGCGTGGCCTGCTTATATTCCGGACGGCGTTTGGAGTTTCATTGAGCGATGTTGGTCTCCACGACTACCGAGAAATCGTCCATCGGCCCAGGAAGTGTTGTCGTTCTCCAGAGACAAACTAGAGCAGCTCTTACAACCCAAGTATGTTACTGTCATGATATAATTGCTAACTCCTAACTCTTGATTGAAGTTCTGCATCTGATATCAACGTCGTGCTATTCGGTGCTCTCGGGTGCGGGAAGAGCTCCATCATCAATCTTCTTGCCGAGGAGCCAGTCGCACACGTATCCTCAGACGTGGAACCTTGCACCAAGCGACCCCAATGGTACCAGACGTCCACCGGTGAAAGGCGAATCCGATTATGGGACACGGCGGGATTCTGCCTTGCTAACTGGGGAGAAGTCAATACTCCTTCACCATACGAACAAGCACATGCTGTCTTGCGAAATCTCCCTGATGGCGTTAACCTTATTCTCCTCTGTGCATGCAAGGACCAAATCTTCACTTCGCTTGGTAGTCTCTACTGGTTGATCAACGATTTCTTTTACGGCGGTCGTGCCCCAATAGCCTTCGTCGTGACTCACCTTGATACACCGGATGGGCGGTGGTGGGAACATAATCAAGACATTATCACTCGAAGAACCGGCATCCCAGTTCAATCTATTCCACATGCATGCGTCACCACGGTTCAGACCGACTGTGATCAGTCCAAACAAGTGCTGAAAACACTCTTGCAAACGTATGCCGCTGCTACCACCCCGATTTCCCTTCGTCTTGATCTTTCGTCTCATGCGATCGCCTCTGCAAACCTTACTACCCACTACGGATTGAGCCGTCCCGATGCTACAGCACTTGTAGAAAAGTTCAGCAGTCCACTGCGCCCCTTCAATGTTGTCTTTTTTGGAGAAGCAGGGGTGGGAAAAAGCTCGGTTATCAATCTCATTGTCGGGCATTCCATTGCCAAAATCGGTTCAGGATCAGACCTCTGCACCTTGGATTCCTGTGTATACAAGATTAGTACCGGGATGCAGCAGTTCCAAATCTGGGACACCGTAGGTTTCGGCTCAGAACCCACGAGGCACGATATCCCTGACATTCGAGCTGCAATGAGCGCCACCCAGCTGATTCGCTCCTTACCTCAGGAAGGCGGTATTGACCTGATCGTCTTCGTCAAGAAAAGCGGGCAGCTCACCCCATCTGAACTCAACTGCTATAGGTTATTTAAAGAGGCCCTTTGCGGAGGGAAAGTCCCAGCTGCGCTCGTCGTCACTCATCTCGAATCGCACAGCCCAATGGAGAGATGGTGGGAAGTGAACGGGCGAGGCCTCCTTAAATCCATGGGTGGGACTGCGATAGGTCATGCATGTATCACGTCGCTAGCAAGCCACGATCCGGACGGCATGCAGCTCGACAAGAAACTGCTGGAATCTAGACTATCCATTCAAGCTATGCTCGAGGATTGCGTCTCTTCTCGCAGCAGACGTGCAAGGGTGCAAGGAATTTCAACCAAACTTTGCCTGAGGATCACTGGGGGGTGGGAAACGCACAAGAAGAAGAAGACTGTCGACAACCTTCAGTATCGCTGTGGGTTGACCAGGGAGCAGGCCGAGAGACTCGTCAGCGTGTACTATGGCAGTGGGGGACTGTATACACTTTATTAGCTATTGAAACCAATCATACGCATATGTAACTAATGCGAAAACCAAGGAAGCCCATGCTGAGAATCTTCGGCGATTGGATTTAGATCATAATAAAATCTGTTATCGCTCTCGTACGAGTTGGTCGGCATCACCTGTAAGGCAGCAAACGATCGCTATCCTCATTGGCGGGGCTAAAGTTTGCCAGCGAATTTACGACCTGTATGTGCTGTGTCACAGTAAAACAATTGAATTCATATCGTACTAGTGCAGAGGAACAGGCGAAACTATTATTTCAGTGGAGTAGGGGATCCTAATAGGAAGGTTGTCGCAAGCCACAAGGCGAACGCACTTGGTTCAGCCATACCCGTTGCCCGAGGAACCGGCGTATCATGGTTGTCTCAGGCTTCCTCACACAGGATATCCGTAACACATTGAAGAGCTTCATACACCCGGTTCTAGCATCCTCTTTGTCCTGCGAGTGAAGAAGAATGCAGATATATCCCTTCCCAACCATCAACTTCCCTTTCTTGCAACTCCGCATGCCAAGAGTCGTCCAGCGCGATGAATGGACCAGAATGGTTTTGAGGCGGGTCGCCACGCATTCCACAACAAGATCCCCCTACCGTTCCAAAGAACTTTCATTGTCCGATCGTAATTTCAGGTTAACGAGAAACGGCTTGCTGGACCCCCTGGCTCTACGATTGAGCAGGTACGCCCTATCCCCATTGCGAGTCGTCAGGCGCCTTCGACGCCCAGGACGTGATCTCCCATAAGGTACGCCCAAGGATTCCTTGAATGTTGTCTGCATTGAACACTGTCCATGCTTTGGACATGCTAGTGCATTCTCGAGACACGTGTGTGAGTTTGGGAGGCTCGCGAGTGTCTGCAGCTGTGGCCCATTTGGGACGCGCCTTCCACAGGTACCTGACTACCATACACCCCATTCAGGGAAGAGCTATCCTCGGGCCCGCGATCGCCATTCGCAGTCACAGATATTCTTCTTCCGATTCTGTCATGTCTGTCTTTTTGATCCCAATGATCTGGAAAACATTCGCGTTTGCAACAGAAGGCATCCTAGAGTTCGTGAATGCAGAAGCCCAGGTAAACTTCCACAACTTGAAAGTACTGCAGGGAGCAAGGTATCTTCTATCTCGCAGTGAGCCGTTGATGCGCAGAAATTCTGGAAGCGGATTCAAATTGTGGTTACCACACGAAACGGGTTATGGCGATATCTGTTGGATGGGCATCATTGAAATCGTATCCCTCGCAACGGCTCGCCCGTCACTTCAGGTATTCGCAGAAAAATGTCCGTCTTACTACATCTCTTGTACTATAATTGGTCTAATGACCAATTCGCCGCCTTACCCTTATTCGGCTCCGTGATTTGGTTGCTTCATGTCATCATGTCGGACGCTGAACTTGTGAGCGGCCATTCAAGCGATCAGCTCGGAGGAGTTCATTCAAGTTCACGGCGGTCCTAGATGATCGCAAGACCCCTGGGACGGTAGGCTTGATCGTCGAACTATTAGGGCAGCTATGTATATTCAGACCCCTTGTGAAAGGAGAGCGATCACTTAACAAAGTACCATTTCAGGACCGAATTCTCATAATACAGCCCAAGGACCTTTCGACGTTCTGGCAGTCGCAACTAATGAATATCAGTACGCAATGCAAAGTGGAGAGACATGCCTCCAAATGATTCGAGTCGTCAAGCCCAGGATGTTCATAGGATACCGTCGAAAGAGGGGCAAGAATATAAGAATTGGTTTAGACCAAATCAAGGTGTCTCTTGCCTAGTCCTGAGAATGGGTATCGGAGAGGATAGCACGGGAGCTTTAACGCCTGTTTATGAATCTCCAAAACCTCTTCGTGTTCGACGTAGACCTTCGATATGATGGTATCTCGAATGGAACTTGAGCGCGAAGCCTCTGCTGTGATGCTTCTCGAACCTAACCTTTCGCTGTGTAATCATCTGATTTGCTTATCCGCTACATCGCTTCGCTCTTCAGTGATGTCGGTATGCCCATATGTATACCGGAACTCTTTGACTGTACGTACCACGTTGACAGCGGCAATTCGTCCTTCGCTTCCTCTTCCATCATTACTGCCCTGTCGCCTTACAACGTGACCACCACAGTGGAAAACTTGTCGCGGAGGGAGGGCGGTATGCGACTCGTATAAACTTGGCTAATATTGACGCGAGGCGAAGCGAATTGGGTGAGCCCCCAGGAGGTGACAACTTCCTCGGGAGATCAAGACTATCAAGACTGTCGACGAGGTGGAACACGACCCAATGTTAGAAGAAAGCCGCCGTGAATCACGCATTTCGTGCGTAATCTCCTCGTAGTTTCATGTCTCGGTGAACATGCTTTTTGTAGAATGGAAACGGAAGATATGTCACTATCGCCGTCGAATGGTCGTACGGCTACGACTTGTGACCGGCCGAGACGGTTGGAAGATTGAGATGAGAGCGGAAGTCGTTCCAGATATCTGGTAGTCGATCACGGTTCGGGGATCAGTTACATTTTGGTCCTGGTCTTTGTAAGGAATTCTGCAATTTCCACGGCAGCTAATCCACTTGTTGCAAGCCTTAGTTTTTCCTCTCCCATCAGAGACCTGAGTTTGGATAAACATGATGAGGTAGTACGACTATGTGTCAGGGATGCGCATGGTAGAGAACCGGAAGAACTTGGACACGAGATTCACAATACCGTCCGATGGACGGATGTTGTTCACGATAACGAGACTATAGTAGAAAGTGCTGACCTTCCGCTTGAAGTCATTCAGATTCCATCTTATTGCGCAAGGGGCATTAACTTCGGAGTGGTAATCAATGCCAAGGCTGAGTTCGGTGCTGGGATCATGTGCGAGTGGCGTTCATGCCTGGGAGGGAATTCGGCCAAGCCATCGCGTGGTCTTGATGGCTCACTCGCGACGGACCAGACCTTCCCACCGTGATAACTGCCTTGAGTGAGCAAGTTGGCGTAACGCTAGAGGATAGGTGATCCGAGAATGAACCGGTACCCACGGCGTGTATTTCTCGTAATCTTCCGCTTCCACTGATAACCTGAGCTCTGCAACCGTGATCCCGTGACCACCATTTTTTGAAGCGTCGCGGCAAGGAGCTCGTTGAGCGGGGTCCCAATGCTGCGCGGCGCTGATTGGCTTTAGCACCGCGATTTAATGTGAGCGTTCGACGGCTTTTTGATATTGCCAGTGTTATTAGACTCCGGCGTGATGGAGCTGTAAAGAGGCGCTGATCCTAAACATACGTTAGACATTGTAGATGCGGAGATCGCGATACGACACCCTTGATTTGTATCGCCATGGGTGGCTTATTCCAAGGTGGCTTCAAAAGTCGATGGATGTGAGGCAGTGCATTGTTCCATTGTCGGACGGTAGTGGCAGACAACAGCATGAATGGAACGAATGCGTTTGGGTGCGAAGGAACTTCGTCTTCCATTTGTCCTGTCCAAGGAAGCAACTCAAACGACATCCGGACTGCAGGGAGACCCTAGGCTAGGCTAGCATCGTCCGTAAACAGAAACACACACCAGTCTGGTTAGCCCGAATGGCGACAAGGTGTGGAAATCTCCTTCAAGTTGAGTGGCCCCTGTCTAAAAAATTGCTCTGCAACATGAACTTTTCGTCACGAGATGCACGTGTGGGACCAGATAAAGACAACGTTGGTGTTGACCGACCACAGGGTATCCAGTGTGTCGTTGTCAGTAATGGCAACTTTGAATACTTGGGATCACCTTGATGACTTCCTCGGTCGGAAGAGTCCGAGATTGATTCAGAGTTTGCCGCATTGAGTCTTTGTTTACTAGTATACACTGACACGACGACCTTATTTAGCGTGAAATGCCTCTGAGTCGGACACTTCCCAGGCTGTGGCGTCCTGCGAGGCAAACAACGATCCAGAACTCTAGTTATCAAATCTGTCGCCTGCCAAATGCCATTGTCTGTCCCATCGCAGTGAGTACAGTGTGGCCACAAACTTACTTTCTAGCCGTGACTTCAAGGGGAAGACATCTTTTTGTTCTCCGACTGACATATTGTCAATCGCACAATACAACACAGAGGCATTAGAGTTGTCATCTCCGTTATGACGACCCTTGGAATACCGGATGGAGTTGCCTTCCCCCGCCTAATGCAAGTAATACCCACTTAGACCACAAGGTTTTATGTCCAGGACAATGTCTCCATGGGAGCTACTTGCAGTGAAAACAATGACGGCGCCGCCGACTGGACGTGCCCTCATTGACCAACCCCTGGAAACATTGTTATCTCGACTCCACAGTACGGGGACGCCGGTAACGCAGGAACACGGAGAATTCTGGAAGCACGTCGACAGCCCACCGAACTGTTTTAGGTTTCACCAAGTGTGATTAGCTTCGAGTGCCTTGGAGACCATCATGGGACCCGCTCGCCTCAACGTCTGCTATGTAGCACTGGTGGGGTGCTATTTTCTTCGTCGCCTCGGAGTACGAACTCATTTTAGCACATGTATATGTTGTTGCATCCCCATCCTCTTCTTTTTGCGGCTAGCATGGTCACTGTGTGGAGTTGGCCGCCGATAGTAACCGATGCTCAACTGGCAGCCCATTTCACCTGACTATTCTTTCTCAGCAAACGATTCTAGCGACCTGCCCTCGCACCTTTCTTTTTTTCTAAATTTGCTTTTGTCCCAGTGGGGTGACTTACCCTATGTAGGACAATGCAAATCTAGTTACAAAGAGGCACCTGTGCCCCCGGTTCCGCGAATGCCCCTGTTAATCCCCCATCGGTCCTGTCGTTCCAGCTGCTAGTTTTATACCAGCGCTGGGCGGTACACGGTTGTAAGCCGGTACTGACTTTTTTCCGTCTTATTTAATCAGATGCCTTGAGGCTCACAAGGGGAAAAATGAACAGCCGACTGCCCACAATCCCTATATTTACACATGCGTCATGCTAATTGCAACCTCGTCGACGGGAGAGAATGAGATAGTGAGAAGTGGAGTGCGATTTGCACACGACTCCTGCGGCCAGTGGTCGATTCACAATTACAAGTTTGCGTCCATCAGTTCCCGCGAAACTATTCTCGGACAACAGTTCGCGGCACCTTGGAATGTCCCGTACCGTCGCTGGTACAAACACTTTCCCGTCGTGGGAGAGGCGGGCCGCTAATTACATCAGCGCATGTTTCCGAGACGTCACCGCGTCACCCCCGGACAGCGTGTGCTGATCCATTGATCCGTCATGGGCGGCGATATTCGTGGGCCCGTATGACTTGTTTTAGCGCACCCCACAAAATTAGCTCGTCCGAGTCGTAAGTTAGTGCTGGTGATCCCCCACACCACTCACCTACGACGAGCTAATTTTTAGCCTGGAATCTATGGAACATCCAGACTCCAAACCTGGAGTACAAAACACGGATCAATCAATGAAAAAAAATTTCCACCGCGTGGCTTCGGACTACGTCAGAGTAGCCTTGTTGTCTCTTCAGTCATGACATCTCCGGTTGGCAACTCCAACTGCAGTCGAACGTATCTTCTCGCAAGGGCGCCAATTGCTGCACTTTACACGAAACCGGTCGACTGGCCATTCGGCTCGAGAAGCTCTTGTGCCTCGGGTCATGGAGTCGTTAGAGGATGTTATTGCGGCCATCCAACCAAAGAAACGAAAGCGGGTGAATCCGAGTCTGCTGCGGTATAATGTAGTATTGATTTACGCACCCTGTAACTCTCCTTCACGGTGTAACGTGGCGGGTACTGGCGTTGTGTTGGTTCCCCGACCCGCGGTGTAACCCGTGTGCAACCTATCAAGTACGAGGCACGCACCTGGTATCATGGCCGCTAGCTCAGCAAGGGTGAGCTTGAGCCTGCGGTTACTTACGTTGCGCATGTCCAATATTCACGAACCTCTGAAACGCATGATTCGGCCGAGGACGCAATGTCATTGGCAAACACTAACAGCAAGTCTGTTTGGGATCTGAGGGAAGATGACAGGTTGCGGCCAAAATTATTATACGCCGCTATGCCGTTTAGGTGGGTGATAGTTGATGCGGGTGACCTTGACCGTAAGTACCGATCATCGCCCATTGCCTTGCTGAGACGGCTACATGCGAGCGACAGTCCGCCTGTCTCATACCCGATCACTTACCGATGGTGTTATAGAAATCCAACTATACATGTCGTAGTGTTCAACCGCTCGTCCAGGCTTGGGGCAGGGCAAAGGAAAGCTGAAACAAGAACAAGGGTGGTGGCGACACGAATTCTCAACCGAAGGAACAAGCGAGTTATGACAGACAAGCGCCGAGTCGAGCTCATCGACATGCTGCCAGGTACGCCCGTGGTTCGGGATTGGGCTGAGGTTAAGTCTGTCTAAGCAAAAAGTGGCGCGGGACTTAACCAACTTTGTAGACCTGGGTCTTGGAGATGCGGCTAGAGCTGAATCGAGCTTCATAACTTAGTAACGATACTTGGTACGGCAAGGGACCCGCCCGTCCGACGGAAGGAAATGATAACATGCTGTGGCACCAAACTGAAGATAAGGCGGACCAGGAAAGGTAAAAAGTTTTTAGCGACGCAAGACAAGGTTGAAGTCCCGAAGCTTGTCCTCCAGGAACAACGATTGGTCTGGCGAGAATGTTGGGTGGATACCAGGTAATATATGTTTCCGAGGTTCATTCTAGGGGCAAAGAGCAGGTAATGTCTGTCACCTAAAATTTTCAATACCGAATATTGATGTCGAGATGACATGAGGCAGTGGTTGTTAGCCGACACGACACTTCCGGTGCGGAGGCAAACAGTGGCAAAAGGTGTGGCACCAGAACAAGAGAGTCATGTGATCAGGCCATTTAGTCTGGTGGGTCAGAGTTGCCAAATGGGTTGCTGTGTTGTGCCAATGTTAAGTTTCGCGTGATGCTAGTGGTCCGTGGAAACATAACTATCCGGCCATAGATCATTTCCCATCCGGCCCATACCGGACCCAATGAGTTGTCATGATCTAGCCTGGGTATGGAAGCCCTGTCCGCCTGCGGAATATAACGCTTCTATTGCCTACACATGCCGTCCTTCGATAGACGCCTTACATCTTATCAGGACCCTGAAATTACCGTGTACGTGTATCATTCCCTATAAATCCATCCTGTCCAATCCCTCGCCTCGTGTTTCTCCCGCCGATACGCTCCTTGTACCTCCCACCCCCCCCGCCGTGATACCTTCCTCCAACCATGCCTGCTGAGAGATCGCGGCAATTGAAATGTGATAGTGTCGATGGTTCGTCTCCAGTCTTTTGCTTTCTATCGCCCCTCGGCCACGGGTATTGATGGGATGACTATGACTCGTGTTTCATAGGCGCTCACCTAACTTGGGCCGTTCCAGTCGAGCCTGCTTCTCAGGGCGTTGCCTTTGCCCCTAATATTACCCCTATGACTTTCAATGACCCTCCCCCTGGCGCCGAGGCGACCTTCGAACCGTTCTTATTCCCATCCTTCGGTTCCGGGTGTTCCGCGCGCCGTCCGACGCACAGTAAAAAGCGTGGGGAGGATCATATTCCTCGCCCACCCAACGCCTTCATCTTATTTCGATCATCCTTCATTAAAAGCCAGCATGTCTCTACCGAAGTCGAAACAAATCACAGTACGTTATCGAAGATCATTGGTCTCACGTGGCAGAACATGCCACATGACGAGCGCCAAGTTTGGCATGAAAAGGCGAGGAAAGCGCTAGAGGAGCATAGGAAAAAGTGGCCACAGTACGCTTTCCGACCATCTCACACGAAGGGCAAGGGGGGGACAGAGAAACGAAAAGTCCGGGAAGTGGAGCCCAAGGATATGAAGCGGTGCGCGAAGATCGCGGAGCTGCTCGTCGATGGCAAAAAGGGGGCAGAGCTCGATGCCGCCATCCAGGAGTTCGACCGTACTCATGTTCCTGAAATCGTCACCAGATTCGAGACGCCCATTACTGCGGGTTCTTATCGCAGATCGTCCTCGGCACCTATCGACGGCCCCCAGTCCAATAAAACGGCCTGTCTATCACCCTGCCGTCGCGTACGCTCAGCCAGTAGCCAGCCCTCAGAAAGACCTGTCGAAGGGCCAAAAGCTCCGACGCCTCTCGTCGCTTCACACAGCTGTCCCGATCTTTCAGGTACACACTCGTTCCTTCCTGACCTTGCGTATTCGTTTCCTTCAAGATCCCAGCCTTCATTCGTGAGTGTTTTTGGTTCCATCTCTCCTTGTCACCCTAATTATGATGTCCAGGATCTTGACCCCTTCGCGTTTGATGTTGCATTCGGGGATTCAATATTGCCAACGAGTGCCGACCTTGGCAGCTATCCCGCCACAACTGGGCGAGTTCAGACTCCTACGCTATGTCTCGATCCTGCTTATCGCAACGATTGGAGCCCTACCTCGTCCCCATTCTCCAGTTCTCCGGCGACACCACAAGCATCATCTCCCTCGCCTGTCTTCTTCGAATGTGCGCTGGACTCCGATCCCTTCGCGCCAAATTCTTTCTCCACCGCACTAGATCAGCTTCAGCCTTGTCAACAGTATCCAGCCGGACTGCGAATTTTTGACCATGAGAATTCGCTCACCGACTCTGTGTTCGTGCAGCCCGATTTCGTCCCTTTCCCGAAAGACCCGTTTCCCTACGATTACTCGGAAAAATCGATGCCTGGCGTGGGTACCGACTTGCCCATGTCCGCCTTCTTGTCCTCGTTGTCCGCGTTCTGATGCACGATCACTGATCAATATCTGCGTCGTACTGTCCCGCGCTCATCCGGACTTATTCTCCTTGGAACTTTCTCTTAATTTTTCGTTCATCGCCGCCTCGCAACTTCTCATCAAGTTAACTGATGTATTTTTATCTCTCAAACATGGAACTCCCAGCTGTAACTGTAACATAACCTCTCCCTCTTCATCGCTCAACAGGCCAGAGCTTGTCTGTGGTACACTCCTCTTCGTTCGTTGACTCAATACGTTGATACCTCTTTGTTTTGGCTTGTATATAGTTATTCCTATCTAGTACTGTAGAGACATAGTTCTGCGAAAGGCGCCACATCCGGCCCTTTAACACTTTTGGTGTAAGTAGGCGAAGCGAAATGAGAAGACAACTCTTTTAGAGAGTTATCCCGAATTTCCGCACACACACCGCAACAAACAACTCACACGAGGTGGCGGCATTCTCGCGGTGAGAAGCCGTTGGTGCGGGCCACCCATCTATAACTTACACGCGTTACGCAAATCGGGAAAATGTCGCACCCGCCCCTCAACTGATGCTGGCAAGTCGGGAATGGAGGCCACCTTTTTTTCATTACGTAGTAAAAGGCGTGTTGGACGCACGTGCAAATAGAGTTTTGAAAAGGTCATGCGGTGTCATGAGATAATATAATGAAATGGCGTTTTCTTTTTTCTTTTTCTTGAAACTGCAAGGAGTACATCGGACGCGGCGATGGGGTGGAAAAAGAAAAAAAAAAAAAAAAAGGTCCGCCCAGCGTCACGTTCACACCACCGGCCGCGGAAGCAAAGCAGCTCCCAATTAAAGCTCAAGCGTGAGGCGTCTCACTCCATCCTGGGTTTTTCCACCAAGATGGATATTCTGGGGTTTGAGAGTGTCAGTAGCGATGCGAGGGCGCCCTGCTTTGTCCTTTTTTTTAGTCAAGTGATGTATATTTATCATTACGGTAGGGCCCTGGCTGATATGTGGTCTAGCTTTTCGTTGCCCTGGCTTGTCAACCTGTCCGAAGGATGCGCCGAAATGATCGTCGGCCGCCGGAGATATTCTGACAGCTCAGTGAGCTGACCAACTGCTTGGAAAAAAGAGGGAGAGAATTCAAACGGCGTATGTGCGCGCATAATGATACGATCAGCCCGTACGCCGAGGTGATGGACAAAAAATGAAAGAAAAGACGCTCGGTGGGATCCCGTGAGTAGAAGCAGTGTCCCATGATAGTGATCTTTTGTGGCTCCGACGTACCTCATGCACTCGAAAGTTTATCACGGCTTGTCAAAACCTTGTGTAAAAAAAGGTTTCTGTGGGGCCTTCGGCGTTCTCCATGTGACCCGCGTGATCGTGGAGTCGAGATAACAAGGTCTCCTGGGGGAACACTCGTCCGGTCGACAGC
>JBBPSL010000135.1:1652-20370 GCA_038093555.1 Butyriboletus appendiculatus
ATATCGGTTCGTTCCCGTAAGTGCAACTGGTATTGACGACCAACACCTGAACCATCTTTGGTCAGATCGCTGAGTGAGGTCCAGGATGTTGGCACTGCAGAGGTGTCACATCGGGAACTCGATGTTAGCGAACCTGTCGCTGATATATTCGATCCCAGCGCACGGGCGATCGACGAGGATGGGCCACCTCCCCAACTGTCCCCAGATTCAGATGCGCTGATCCGGGTGGAGATGGTAAGCCGGAGGAGGAAACTATCCGGTTCCGAGAGCTGGGCAGATACCTTGCCGTCTGGGTCCTTTCTGGAATTGAGAACATACATAATACGCAATGACCGACGCCGGTGCCACTACGATGAGGTACCTCGAAGACCCGGTTACCTATACTAGTATAAGTTCATGTTGGCGCGTCGCCTACTCTGTAGTGACAGCTCAGGCTGTGCATACTTTATGGATAGACGTCAGGGTGTAACGCCCACCTCTGTTACCGCTGGACAGTGATATCGTACGAGTATTCCCAAGAGTTATAATGCACACTCTTCATGGTGGGACCACTGCCGCATCCGTCTCGGATGATGGCGAGCTGGCAACCTGGCACCGGCCCGCAGACTTCTGATCAGTGATCTCTCCCGCACGTCGCCTCGATAGCTACCCCGAATGGATGATATTGTGAATGTGCATCCTTGTCGTCGGTGTATCTCCTGCTACTAGCAAGTCCCAAGAGAAATCACCTCAGGACTAGGACGTCCGCAGCCGTACTAAATAGAACTTGGGTCTGTGATAAGGAAAACATTGAAACAGGGGGGGACGCAGCAACAGCCCCGAGTCGTCGAAGTTAACATTCTTTACGTTTGCAACAACTCTCATCAATCGGACACTGTACATCAATCCCACCCTCCGTGTGTATAGACCTGATCAATGGCCGTTGTGTGAATATATACTGGAGAGCTCGGCTTGTTACTAGGGCTCGTGCTGATGCACCTCATCATGAGCACCTGACCGAAAACACAACAACCACGCCGGAAACGTGAGGGAAAGGGTAGCATAACCCGATGCTTCCCGATGCTGATTCACACTAAGTCTAACAATGGCGGTAAACGGAAATTGATGCGCACCGTGAGTTGGACCCCCGTGGCCTCGGGTTGAGATGGGTCGTTCGTTTGTTGCGCCTAATAGGGCGTGAGCTGTCGGGACGAGTTCTACCATCGCCAGAAAAATACGCACTGAGCCGGGTTCGTTTGCGCTGGCAGAACCTTGTCCACGGCGCGATGCGTCCTTCTTCGGAGGTTTAGGAACAGTAGTCTTCGGAGGTGATTTATCCTGTAACGTGTGATGAGCCTCTACATATAACCTCGAGACACAACGAACCTCCTCCCATGACGTTGCGACTGTTCGCTAGAATGACATGTTAGACACACCACGTCCGATCGTCTATCAAGGAAGCATACTCACTGGCCTGCGTTGACCTGCAGCCATCCACGAAGGTCCCTTGTTTGTGGCATCCACTCCCGCTGCGGAGTGGGAAGGAGATCGACAATCAGCAGGCTCGCGCGACTTTCCGGTACGTCGATCTAGCTTAGGTAAAGCCGGGTCCTTGTTACCCATTTTTTGTAGCCACTTTTTGAACATTGAACGACCCTGAAGTGAGTCGACAGTGTCAGGATGTTCCTCTGCACGTGCTGCTGGAGAAGAGGAGGCCACCGGTGGGGCATCCGACAATTGTGATATCACGTGGGATGAGCCAACAGGCTGTATCTCATCCCCCCGGGACGAGACCGAGGACAGTGACTCCAGCAACATCAACACGCAAGCAAGACGAGAACAAAGTGACCACGCACCTCATCGTCATAGTCGAATTGAGGAACGGGGGTACTCGGCGGCACCTCAACCTATACCATCATGAGGACTCGCTTCGAGGGGCAAATGAACAAACGGATACCTCGAGGAGATCACCCATGCCGTCTTCGCTGCGTTCCTTGGACTTGACTCGACTGGATTCCATAGGATCTTCCTGTTGTACGTACACATTGACGGAGTCAGCGCAACGATTCCGGTGACGGAATGATGAAATCCTACCGAGGTGGAGCCAGGTACTTTGCTGCGGTCATCGTCGGGCTGCTCGTTTTGTTTTACTTCTTCGCGAGTAGACGCCTGAATAGTTTATCAATGTGAGAGATGGAAAACGGCCTATTGGACATGCAAGTACATACATTGAATGGACCACACAAATCCGGGAGAATCTTTCCGAGATCACGAACGACAATTTTCCCGTTATGTCCTCCAGTTGCGAGGTGGATACCATCCGGTGAGATTGCGAGTGACCGTATCTCTTCACTGTCCTCAATAACAGGAACAATCCGAGCCAGTGTCGATATGTCCAGGAACGAGATGGAATGCCTTTCAACGGTAGCAATGAATTTGGCAGCTAGGGCAATACAGGAGATATTGTTTTTGTCGCCATGGGAAATCTGCAATTCGGCAAGTTGGGACCCAGTGGATGTATCGAATGACCTGATTTTGTTGTCGACGGATGTGCCAAATATTTGCTGGCCGTCGCTTGACCATGCAAGCGGAGTGCCTATCCGGCTGGGTATAGCAGTGTTGATTGTGAGGAGCTTGTGACCAATTTGACTGTCGAAAATGTGGATCGAATTCCCCATGCACTGGGCGGTGGCGAAATGCTCGCCATCCGGGGAGAATCGGACTCCAGTAACAAAATTGTCATGCTTGAGTGGGCCGACGAGTCGTTTCCCACTCGTAATGCTCCAAATGCTCGCGTCTCTGCGACTAGTCCCAGTGGCGAACCTTGTCGAATCTGGGGAGACATCAACCGCATACACCGAGTCGATGCCCTCCACGTGAATGACCTTTTCATGCAACTCTCCGTCCCGCACGCTTGCCCCGTTGCCATCAGTCCCACACACAATCCACTTCTGATCCGTCGAAATGGAAATGGCAAATACTTCCATTCCCGTTTGCTTTCCGACCTCTTCGCCGTCTGAAAGTCGCCATCGTCGAATCCCATCATCACTCCCACCCAAAAGATGCTTTCCGTCGGGGTGGAATGCGACTGCCCACACCGTGACCCGCCCAGAGCGACCAGTGTTAAGTACTATCGTTAGGTCTTCTGAATAGTCAGTACTGCTCAATGACTCATCGGAGCTGCTACGCACCGGTATTCGTCGATGACATTTCCACCAATGGTACACAATTGTCGGTGTCGAAATGGTGAGGATCAAGTTGTTTCGGTTTGCTCGTGCTGTGCAACGTTGCTCTAAAAACACGCTTCCTTACAGTAATGTTCACACAGTAATACCTCGTGTCTTTGGCGCTTATTCTTCCTCGCATCCCAGCTACGTGGCCTCGTTGCGACGACCAGGCGAGGTGTCACTTATCGGCGGGACATACCCTCCTTGCCACGCATAGTCTTAGCTTGGGAGTTGTGACTGTTCATCATATCTCGGTTCCGGGACTCGGTTCACGACAAGTGCGCAGTTCGCATTACTGTAAACCAACTCGCGACGTACCCCACGCAAAATTCAACACGTTTTTGTAAACGGCACGGTCAAACTGCCGTTGAACGTACGTCTGCGCACCCACTCACACCACGTCACGTTCGCATGTGTGCGCAGGCTGGCCGTGCTCGTGCTGCCTACGTGCCTCTCCAGAGCTCGAGCAGTGCGCCCACACACAGCCTCGTTGACCCTAGCAATACCCTCGGACGTTTAAATTATCTCGTCCACCACGGGCGGACTGATCCTACCCACGCGGTCTGCGCGTCAGTGTGACCGAGCGCACCACATTGTCTAATGTGTTCTACTGCCATCCAAGGCAGGCTCGAAGGGCAGTAATTCGGCATCGCGATGGGCAGGCAGGATCAACAACTATATAATCCACTATCCTACTCTCAAAGTGACTCGCTCCGATTATCGCAGCAATGGTTGTCCGCTGAAGAGCCCGAGCCGCTTCATGGTCCTGATGAGTTGTCCAGTCATGTTCATCCTGATACACCCAGTAGACTACCCTCCTCTGACATCCGTAGCCAATCCAATCCGTCCGCTGCTGCTCAAGCACACAAATAGTCTCCAGGCTTAATCTCTTCGACTAGAGAACGTACAGAATTCCGGTCGCCTCATCGTTCAATTGCAAATCGTTTGCCACGTTCGTGCAGACTGTGATGCCACTTCCTCAGAATAGTCTCCTCACACTGCCCCGCCTAGTACGGGCTTGCCAACGATGAGGATCTCATGAATGCTATTCGGTTAGTCAGCGCTCTGGACACCGAGCCGGATGAACCCTTCCGGGGCCCCGAACCCATGTGTCAACCCCCTCTGACCGGATTGTACCCACCCTCGTCTAGGACGTGAACCTCCCCACATCGTTTACCGTGCTGTCCCAACCTCTTGAAAGGCAAAGTTCCGCTGGGACATCAGCATCATCGGACCCACCCTCCTATCCGCGTCGGACCTCATCCTCCCGAGAGAAACGGAACAGAAAGCCCGCTAACGCGACCCAAACGGAAAGAGGATCATACATAAGTAAAGGAGCGTCTGGAAGACTATGGTGGGACCGGAAGAAGTAGGTCGCGAGAGGATGTTGGAGAAGCAACACGGGCACAGGGGGGGGACGTTTTTGGAAGGGGGGACGGTGTGTATGAAGCAGACGAATCGACGTTGTTTGCCGGTGGGTATAGTTTCAGGGACCAGTTGCACCAAGCTTTTGTTATTGACGTAGTACTACGGGATGCTGCCCGGAAAAGAAGCATATGGCAGCACGCTCGTGATTCACGAGACATACAAGACGACCATGGATATGTTCCGATAACTTGCTCAACGATGTCTCGGATAATCTGATGCCCATTGTACATATCACCGTCAGTACATGTTCATGCTATGCTGGTCCATTGCCTATACCGTTTTCTCTCTCCATGCGTCGTGCGGTGTTGAGACTGCGCGTCCTGTGAGACAGCATAGGCAAATAGACATCTCATGTCCTCTTCTCCCGAGAACGTGTGTACCTCTTTGGCTTCGATAGAGCACGACGGTCTCGATATGCTTGTATGTCACATGAATCCACCCACATCAGGATCTCGCACGTCCGCCAATCCCAACCTCCGTATTGTGTATAGACTTGATCGATGCCGCTGAGTGAATATCCGCGCGAGCTCAATCATGGACGGGGATTCATACAAATATGCCAGGTGACACAAACACCAAGAACTGCAGGGTCGATATCCACATATTCGCGATTCGACATAGCATTTACATGTATAGCATTATATCACCTGGATCAACGTGCTTCATCATGTGTACCTGAGCGAAAACACCACATCCACGTAGGAAACGAGATCGAAAGGGTAGAGATGCCTGTTTCTTGCTGATGCTGATTGACCGTAAGCCTAATGATGTAAGTGAACCGAAGGTAACGCGCACCGTTACGTGGACCCTCCCGGCCGAAGGTTGGGATGAATTACTCTCTTGTTGTGGCTAATGGGACGTGAGCTGTCCTCGCGAGTTCTGCCAAAAAAAAAAAACGCACTTGGCCGGCCTCGTTTGCGCTGGTAGAGCCTTGTCCACTGCGCGACGCGTCCTTGTTCGGAGGCTTGGGAGCAGCAGCTTTGACAGGCGGTTTATCCTGGGGGTGTGATCAGTGAGTCCCTGCATGCGGACTCAAGGTGCAACAAACCTTTCGTCTTCCCACCGACCTTGCGGCCACTCGCTGGAATGATATGTTAGCGCACTACATCCGATCGTCTATCAAGGAACAGCACTCACTGGCGTAAGTTGACCTGCTGCCATCCACGAAGGCCCCTCGTTTGTTGCATCCACTCTCGCTGCGGAGCGGGAAGCAGATCGACAATCGGCAGGCTCGCGCGACTTTCCGGAACGTCGTTCTGGCTTATGCAAAGCTGGGCCCTTGTTACCCATTTTTTGTAGCCACTTTATGAATCTTGAACGACCCTGAGGTGAGTCGACAGTGTCAAGATGTTCCTCTGCACGTGCCGCTGGAGGGGAGGAGGCCGCTGGTGGGGAGGAGGCCACTGGTGGGGCATCCGACAATTGTGATATGGAGTGAGATGAGCCAACATGCTGTATCTCGTCCTCCTGGCCCTCAGCAGACGAGACCGAGGACAGGGACTCCAGCAACATCAACACGCAAGCAAGACGAGAATAAAGTGATCACGCACCTCGTCGTCATAGTCGAATTGTGGAGCGGGGGTGCTCGACGGCACCTCAACCTATACCATCATGAGAACTCACTCCAAGAGGCAAATGAACAAATGGATACCTCGAGGAGATCGCCGTGTTCCTTGGACTTGACTCGACTGGATTCAATCGGATCTTCCTGTTGTACGTACACAATGATGGGGTCAGCGCAACGACTCCGGTGACGGAATGATGAAATCTTACTGAGGTGGAGCCAGGTACTTTGCTGTGGTCATCGCCCGACGTCAAAGGTTGGTCATCTTGTTTTACTTCTTCACGAGTAGATGTCTGAATAGTTTGTCAATGTGAGAGATGGAAAACGACCTATTTGACATGCGAGTACATACATTGAATGGCCCACACAAATCCGGGAGAATCTTTCTGAGATCACGAACGACAATCTTCCCTTCAAGTCCTCCAGTTGCGAGGTGGATACCATCCGGTGAGATGGCGATTGACGATATCTCTTCACTGTCCTCGATAACAGGACCAATCTGAGTCAGTGTCGATACGTCCAGGAACAAGATGGCATGGCCTGCAAAGGTAATGATGAATTTGGCAGCTAGGGCAACACAGGAGACATTGTTTTTGTCGCCATGGGAAATCTGCAACTCAGCAAGCTGGGACCCAGTGGATGTATCGAATGACCTGATTTTCGAGTTGTTCCGGGATGCGCCAATTATTTGCTGGCTGTCGCTTGACCATGCAAGCGGAGTGCCAACCAAGTTGGGTATGTCGATTTTGATGGTCACAAGCTTCTCACCAGTGTGACTGTCGAAAATGCGGATCCCATTGGAGCCATTGGAGCAGGCGGTGGCGAAGCGTAGGCCATCTGGGGAGAATTGGACTCCAGTGACATACATGTCATGCTGGAGTGGGCCAACGAGTCGCTTCCCACTCGTAATGCTCCACATGCTCGCAGCATTGTCAATCCCAGTAGCAAACCTTGTCGAATCTGGGGAGACATCGACTGCCCACACATGGTTGCGGCTCTCCACGTCGATGACCTTTTCATGCAACTCTCCGTCCCACACGCTTGCCCCCTCGTCGGTCCCACACACAATCCACTTCTGATCCCTCGAAATGGAAACGGTGTATACCTTCATTCCCGTGTGCTTTCCGACCTCTTCACCGTCTGAAAGTCGCCATCGTCGAATCCCGTCTCCACTCCCGCCCAAAAGATGCTTTCCGTCGGGGTGGAACGCAACTGCCCACAAGCGCTCAGAGCGACCATGGTGAAGTACTATCGTTGGGTCTTCTGAATAGTCAGTACGGCTGAATGACTCATCGGAGCTGCTACGCACTGGTATTCGTTGATGACATTTTCACCAATGGTACACAATTGTCGGTGTCGAAATGGCAAGGATCAAGTTGTTTCGGTTTGCTCGTGCTGTGCAACGTTGCTCCAGAAACACGTTTTATTGTTCACACAGTACCTCGTGTCTTTGGCGCTTATTCTTCCTCGTTGCGACGACCAGGCGAGGTAGTCTTAGAGGAAGTGATACATGCCCATCGCCTATATATATTGTTTCCTGTCTCCATGTGTCGTGCGATGTTGAGACTGCGCATCCTGTGAGCCAACGTTGGCAATTAGCCGTCTCATGTACTCCTCTCCCGAGACGTGTACAACCGCTTTGGCTTCGGCAGAGCATGACGATCTCGCCCCTCTCATAAGCTTGGACGTCATCATGGTCACGCAAATCCTCGTCTTAGTCGGCATTCCTGAGGTTTGCAACAGTTCCGAACAGACAATGTTCTCGACATCCGTGCGTGTATAGACTTCATTGGATGGCCGTTGAGTGAATATCTGCATGAGGAACCCAATCGTGGACGGGGACTCATACTGATGTTGCTAGGTGACACGAACTCAAGGAATACACAGTCGATGTTCCCCATATGGTCGTATCCCCATGTATTGCACTGAATGACCCGGATCAATGTGTCTCATTATGTGTACGTGGGCGAAAACACAACATCCACGCAGGAAACGAGATCGAAAGGGTAGAGATGCCTATTTCTTGTTGGTGCTGATCGACCACAAGTCTAACAATGGAGGTGGAAGGAAAGTAACGCGTACCGATAGACGGACACCTGCCACCGAGGGTTGAGATGGATTGGTCGCGTGCTGCGCCTAAAGGAATGTGAGCTGTCGTGACAAATTCTATCACCGCAAGAAAAAAAAGCACTGAAGGGGGTTCGTTCGCGCCTGCAGAACCTTGCCCGCTACGGGAAGTACCTTCGTTCTGATCCAGGTCCTGATCAAAAGTGCACGCGAACCCAAATGAAGTATCCTAGCGCTTATGTCAAGCCTCTCTATAACACCCGAGGTCCTTCATTCGTGGCATCGGCTCTCGATGGCGAACGGGAAGGAGATTGAGCTCATGCGAAGTGGGATCCTTGTTATTCTTCCTCTGTAGCCACTTTTTGAATATTGAATGACCGTGGGGTGACACGACAATGTCAAGATTTTCCTGTGCAAGTGCATCTGGAATGGAGGTTACTGGGGTATCTGACGATTCTGGTATCATGTGAGATGAGCCAACTGGCGGTATCTCGTCCTCCCGGGCAGACGACGACAGGGACAGTGAGTACTGCAGCAGCATCAACATGGAAGCAAGAGGAAAATGAAGTGATCACCCACTTCGTCGTAGTCGAATCGAGCGTGCGCGCTCGGCGGCGCCTCGAGCTATGCTACCGTGAGACCGTGGTTCAAATGGTGAACAAACGAACAGACACTTACCTGGAGGAGATCGTCGTCTCCGCTGTGTCCCCCAGACTCCAGTGGACTGGATTTCCCGGGATCTTCCTGTTGTACGTACACAATGACAGAGTCAGCGCAACTATTTTGGTGACGGAACGACGAAATCCTACTGGGGCAGAGCTAGGAGAGACGTTCAATCTCGACGACTCGTATGTGTTGGAAGACGAAGAAGACAAGGACGAGGAAGATGGGAGGACAAGGAAGAAGAGTAAGCTTGAAGATTGAAATTTCTGGATCCAAGGTCTGGTTGCCGCATGAAAACGATGGCGATTGTTGCATATGTGGATGATGACTCTAGTCATGGTCGACTTGCCGTGTAAAGTATGTGTATGTGTATGTGCACAGTGCGGCCAGTGTGACTATCAGTGACGGCTCCACAAACCAGAGTTGAAGCTATGCCCGATCGTTATCGTCTACGAGCAAGTACTGACTGAATGAGCGACTGGATCGCCACGTATGCCTTGCATTGACTACACTCAGCTCTCGATCGAAAAAGATCAGTTTCGAATTCAAGATAAAATACAGATCGTATATGCTCATGGACCTTCGACCACCCGCGCAAGAGATCATTCGACAAATCTTGCTTACCTCCCCGTCAGGCGAATCTCCATCCATCGCAGAGGCGGGAAGGTCACTGCTGAAAATACAGCCGCGAGCTATGCATGGGAAAAAACAAAAGAAAAGGTATGTCAATCATACACGCTGGTGTTGGCGATGACATCAAGAGAGATGGTCACACCTCGAATCCGAGATCGGCGCCGTACGTCGCACCGGCCATTTTTCCAACCGGCCCTGTGTACCACACTTGTGACATACCGATCACTGCGCCGGCTATTCCGAAACAGCACGCCGAGAGGCCTGCGATGCCAATAGGAAGTCTGCGAGTGAAAAATGCGTGGTACAGGTCGGAGACACCACAAAAAAAAAAAGAGTACATGAACATGTCATTACGACAGCCGCCAAAAGCAAGAAGCACGCACTTGGAAGGATTATCCCAATCTGCCAAGTTATATCCTCCCAACCGGCCCCCTTTCTGGCGAAACAGGAAATGTTCCTCCGCAACGATGACGATAAAGGATGCAGTCCAATAACTCAATATGGACAAAAGGTTGGTGAGGATAACACTGAAATGCGCCCGTCCAACAATTCCGGCAATGGTATAGGCAACGAAAACGAAGAACACCCAGAAAAAACGCGGTACCATGGCAAAGGGCCGACCGAGCGCTTGTATGGAGAGAGCTGCAGAATACGTATTGGGAATGTTGTTGGAACTTTGTTGTGGACACGTAAGTACAACATTCGGTCAAGAGGAAAAAGACCCACATCGCGCTCATCGCCAACACTACCAGGAGTAACTTTCCTCCGACTCCCCAAGGTGATAACACTTGAGCGATCAATGCACCTGTGTCCGCACTTGGACCGAAAGCAACGATATAGGCGGGGTCAGTGATTGTCATCAATGCAGCACCCAGTGTCACGGTGAAGACTATCGGAAGGTACAAGCCCCAGAAAGTCAGCATGAATACGCGCCAAGGATTCGTGTCGACAGGTAACCGAACGTTGTAGTCAGCAGCAACGGGTGCCCAGCCAGAGACCGAGCTAAAGATGATTGCACCGAAGCCAAGAATATCGGCGCTGAGTGCTCTTCCAGTGTCTTCTAATGGCTTTTGGGCATTCACGTCATATCCGGCTTTGCTACCGAGCCCATAGAGACAGCACATGACGAAAAACATGACTATCCAAGCATAACGCTCGTAAATGTGGACCATGTCGTAGCCGATAAAACAAGGAATGAGAGAGAAGACGCTGATAATGATGATGCCGACGACGAGGGGGAGTGTATTTGCATCGATTGAAGCAAGCGTCTGGCCACCAAGGATAACAGTCACCGTGGCAAAGCCAAGCCTAAGGACTGGGTGTCAACGAGGCTGGTGGCAGGCATGGAAAAGAAGACGTACTGGGTGAGGATGTTTAGGACAGAATAGAACACGCCGCCCAGGTACCCTGAGCTATAACGTGCAATGACCATCGTACGCAAACCGGTCTGCGGGCCAAGGGTGGCAATAAAGGCCGTTGCCATACTGCCGATAGCAGCAAAGCAGAGGATCGTTGCGACGGCATGACTGGGCTAGGTCTGAGTACAAGGTATTATGGGTAATCGGAGACGCACGGTAGGGTAAGAGTGAACACATATTGACCCAATACACCCACAGGTATTGCCATGAGTACCGTGTTTACGGACCTATCCCATTTGTGAGGTGCGAAACAAAACGGAGAATGTGGACATACCACCACAAGAATAGGCTGTAAGGGATGATAAGTACAAGCTCGGATGCGACTGAACATCGAAGAAATGTACTTGTTCCATGAATTTTTTGTTTCCCTGTGGTGTTCTGGCACGCGCTCTATGCCTCTTGCTTCAACACCACTATCGAAGAGTCTGGAGAGGAATGGGCCAAAGACACCAAAACGCTTTGCAATTGCTTGGTCCGGGACGTCCTCGACTGCGTACATCTCGGTGTCGACACCGGAGATGGCTTTTTCCTTGTCATATGATCGGCGGTGGCCACTAGCTTTGGACATCCTGAAAATACGGAAGAGGACGAGGTGAGTGGGCGGAGGGTACACGGATATGGCAAGGCAGCGGTGAATACAAGTTAAATATCAATATCGAGAGCGATCGCATGAAGACCCGCATGCTCCATTTGGAGGAAGCTGTAGCAAGGCACATTAAAACGTTGGCGTGTTTGAGGCAACCATAGCGTATTCATTCCAAGCTAGCGAACTTGAAAGCTATCAACGGTGACTGCTGACTGAACCAGCAACCGAGAACACGAAGATGATTGTACGAGCGGCGTACTTTAGCAAAGAGTAGCGGCCCTGCCAGGTGTAAAAACATGTCGGTTAAGAGGTGTGAAAAAAAAATCTAAATTCATACTCTACGGTGATCGCATCAACAGAAAGATATCTGTGGGGAGTTTGAACGTTTGAACGTTTGAACGTTTCATTTTGCGAGCACCCTGCAGACCCAAAGTCACCCGACTCCAGCGAATACTTAAAAGGTTAGTAGTCGAACTCGGGTGTTTGACACGTACTTTGCGGCCCAGTGCACACAACGTTGTGATTCAGACGACGTAACCCCCGGATCGCAGACGCCTCTATGGGGGTATCTGTGGCACTGCGTTGCGGCGCATTCGAACTCGACAGCGAGGGAACCGACGTCGTTCTGTGAAAGACGCGTCACATCATAGGAATAACCATCACCTCGGAATTCCACTTGCCGGAGTTGACGTTGGATTGCGACTAACAGCGATGTAGTCTCATCTGATCTTTCAGGGTACCAACCATCAAAACGTCAATCCGCATTTACGTTTGGGATCAAAGTCTCGATTGAGCCGGGCAAATGAGTAATCAAATACTCATGGAGTATCTGAAACACAAGTAGCAGTACCGCTGTCCGCGAGACTCTGATGGCGCGTATACCTCGGATTCAGTGATGCTCTGCTCACATGCCGGTCAATTTACCGCCCATCTCCAGGCTCAACTTCCCGTGATGAGTTTGAGTGGGAATACTGTTGGAATACAAGCGTGCGCACGGTCGCGGCAATCAGGCTAATATCGCTTCACGACTGGTATATTAGGACACGT
This sequence comes from Butyriboletus appendiculatus, assembly GCA_038093555.1. Lineage (NCBI taxonomy): Eukaryota > Fungi > Basidiomycota > Agaricomycetes > Boletales > Boletaceae > Butyriboletus > Butyriboletus appendiculatus. Next base: position 14,265 of record JBBPSL010000135.1, read on the forward strand.
AGGCTTTTCGTTCTTTTCATAGGTACCTTGGATTCCCGGGCGGGTAGTACGCTACACCGCCCTACGCTTTCCTTTTCCCGAAACATATATATAGAGTACCTATCGAGTGTTACTCCCCTCAGTCCGTTGTACCGCACGACGACTGAGGTGAGCCACTCCGTTTATCACATTAGCAGACCACCACTTACATCGTATATAGTTCTTGTCACAGGTGAATATTATAGTCCGTTGTACCGCACGACGACTGAGTTCTTGTCACAGCCGCCGCGCTCTCGTTCAATATCCACTACGATATCTCACAAATACCCCTTGGTTTGATAACCACAACTTGAACGTTATCTGTATCCGATACATTCGGACTCTATATCAGCAATGATGATGAGATGGGGCGTCTAGAGAGATGGGTTCAACTTTGGGAAGCCCTTGCTGTATCACATACCCACAAGACCAGAAGTCGCTCGATTTGAGGCGTTTGTTTGTAGCCTGGGGCTTGCTCGTGTGTCAAACTGGAGCACTGTGCCATAACCAACGTTAGAGTCACTGGCACTACTTACTGTACTGCTTGAAAGAATACCATCACAAAATTTGTCAAATCTCGAGATACAAATATATTCCGATATAATACCCACCGATCTCAGCGTGCCCGTCGAAGTCTTAGCGTGAATATATCCGAATACGCAAAAACTCAGTTTTCAGTCGACTCCCACAGAATCGATGACTTTCATCGTAAATGTCGTTGCGCTGAGGCTCGATATCATTCGACAGCCACGATATTCACTCGGATTGCACAGTTGTAATATATCATACGACAACCGATCTATTCCTTGACGTTCCGCTGGAACGAATCTATACATACATGATTGATGCTGCACAAATCTACCCGACGGTGTCGTACGATGAGCCTATCAAGAAACTTGCGATGATGATGGGGTAATAGTGTGGTGTGAGGGGAATGGGGATGAGAAAGCAGGTGCAAAACATAGCAAAGACTTGGAGCTCAGGCTGAAAACTGGAATAACGATGCTCTTGCAGGCAAAGAGTTGTAGCAATGGCAGAGAAAGGACAGATATTGGAGTTACTTGCGTGCACGATTGGACTTCCTGACCGGCGCGGATGGCTTGCTACCCTTCTTTCATTTCTTCCCGGCACTTGCGTCTTCCTCGACGTCAGTCAATGGGCTGTCATCATCGTCATCGTACTCAATCACCTTTGACTTCGCCTTGAGAGTACGCGCCACCGGGGCAGTGTTGTGCCATGCAGAACTTGGATGGCTCCGAGGCTTTTTAGAGATGTTTGCAAGAACGGGGGCGGTGGGTTCCTGCGCACGATCCAGCTCTTGATTGGCATCGTCATCATGGTCTGCATCAACCTCCATGTCACTAGTTGCATGCATGGTTGCCTCGACTGCTGTGGACGATCTGGATTGAGAGCGTGCAGCATCGGCATGACGAGCTACAGAAACATCTTCCACAACCGCCGTGGGATTGTTGTACAAGTCGTCCGCATTGAAATCTGTGTGGTGAGCAGGAGACATGAGCTCCTCAACCACTGTGGATGCTCTGAACCTAGAGGACAAACCACTAGCCCTGTTGGCCATCTGTTTCTTCATAATTGTGATGTCATCTTTGTCAGAGGGCTCATCAGCGTCATCCGTAGCGCACCCAAGCCTGCGTGGATTGCCGAATAAGAGCCTTGCACAATATTGTCAGCAGCCATTCATTGAGAACAGCTGACTCACTTATTGTAGTGCGTGTAGAGGTCGTTGGACCAATCCTCGGAGATTTCATCCGCAATAAATGTTGCGATCCTGTAGTAAAAGTCGGGTAGCTTGAAGTCCACGTCGAGATCCACAAACTTGGCTTGTGAACAGATGCTAAAACGAGCCTAATCATCTATAGGTTGATACTAGTAGAGTCATAAGAAATGAAAGACTCACATGTGTCGCAGCGTATGCAATATGATTGGCTGCGACCTGCCTCATGTTATGGAGTTTACTATTGCTCGAGCGCGTATTGTGGGTCTTCGAAGTGGAGAGGGCTGACGATGGCGACATGAAGATATGTTTCATAACCTACACAAGAATGAGCAAGCGGTACAAGGACTATACATTACTTACTCGTTCAACCAGGTATCCGCGCATGAAACCGGAAGCGACATCCTCGGGGTCGAAGTTCTTCCCTGCGATGTCCCCCTCATAGAGGAATGCCGGGTTTTTCTGTGCAGTAACCTTGATATTCCTGCACGTGATTCTCTTCCTGGTCCTGTTATGATGTACTGTTAGCATATATCGAATGTTCGGTGCTTGGATTGGTACTTACTTGACTGGATCATCCAACATCTCTTGCAGATGGCGGATGGGATACAGAAGGCAGGCCAGCTCGGGATGGTTGAAACCAAGTCTGTCCTTGGTTGTACCGGGCTGTACTGGAGGATCAAGTGCCTTCCTCTCGGGGTCAGGCGCCACATAAGAACCGATCACGGGGCGGAGATGACTTGCATCATCAGAATGTGTACGGTTGATAGTATTCTGCATCTGACCAATTGTGAGGTTGTCATGCCGTGGGCTGTAATGGAAGGCACTACTTACCTCATGAATGAGCGCAACCCGCGTCTGGTGATCCTTGTTGCGAATGAGATCCATTAGGTAAGGGGTCTCCTGCTGTAGGTATTGGTAGACGCTCATATGGCGCAAGATTGTATTTGCATCCCTATAGGTTGTAATGAGTTCAAAAGGTGCATATATGCACATATAGAGTACTCACAGTGTTTCTACAATCCTTTTGTATGCGGTCTTGAGGCGGATGTTGTTTTCGTCGTCCGAGTTGTCATCTCCATTCTGTTCAGCATCCTTAACAATCTGGGATACGCGTATAGTCTCCTCAAGGTTGCAGTACATGTCGAATGTGCAAGGGATCCACCGTGCAGCTCCCAAGCATCGCTTCCACTCGGAAGATACATTATTGGTCCTAATGGAGAAATCAGATCTCACATATCTCATGAAAATATGTGCCTACCGCTTATCGCCTTTGTGTGACATTTTAGAGCTATATGACATTTTAGAGCTATAGATGACGACCTCGAGGCAGATTAGGGCTTATCTCGCATACCTGACTGAAACGATCACTCTATATTTATATCCCTCACTACACATCCACACTACCAAAGTCTACACTTCTTATTGTAATCGTCACTATACGATACTTCAACACAAAGACTCACGTCTACACACGATACACCCCACACCATCGTAGCCTTCCCCCTATGATCCCCATACCACATACCTACTTCACAATATACGAAACCCCTACATACTCATTGTAACCACCGTCATTACAATACCCAAGTACATGACGAGCTATTCACTTAGCTTCGTCTCTACGACAGTCTCGTTAGACTATAAACCACGCATCCACGATACGACGCTATGTCTCATGACCTCTAGCTCTATCACCGATACGATACTCGTCTCACGACGCAGTCCCTCTATCAACACTCCTATCGACACTCCAGTACATATAAGTCAACGCTAGTTAACACTACCACTCGTTGCACTTAGTACCATTCCTATCGTATTCGCTATACTACACATATGATACACCAAGAGCCTCACGGCTAGTACTCACAATGACTACACACTTGCGTCCCCTTTAGTAGTCACCGCTTGATGCTGCGCTCAGCGAACTACTTAGGATATTTATTATCGACGCTACGCTACGCCTCACTGCTAGCTACATCATGTCCCCACTTCGGCAGTCTACACCAGGCTAACCGATAGCATGTGCCGCTGGAGATAGATAACATCGCTCCTTTGCCACACTCTATTTATATTAGATCTCATTCTATTTATTAAATATTGAACTCACATCGAAGATCTCTCCGATCTATCGATATATCTATTAATGTACACTTTATATCACATCATCGGCCTTAAGCCTTTGATATCCCCTTATATCGCATTGCTGATCTTACATCATGATCTTCCATTTATATCAGATCCATATCAAGATCTTACATCTCGATTGCCTCACGTCTCACATGCGCTAGCCGCATACACCATGTCACATAGCCAGGTTCCTCTAGAACCATCCGGACTATCATTTCACTTACATGCGCGTACCATATGCATCTCATTCCTTGATTAGACACTTACGCCATTGGACCACTTATTGAATAGTTTCTCACGTTTCCTAATGACATCATACCCAGTACATAGTCACATCACAGTACCACACGGTCCGTGCACCAATGCTTAGGCTATATAAGTAGTTAGTAGATTACACTTGTATTCCCTTAGTTTCGATATTACTCTTCTCTCTCTCGAATATTGGTCTTAGGATCAACTCTTGAGATATTGAGTTAGGTTTGATTTTTTGTTTCATTGCATCTTCCTTTCACTGACTGTCACAGACTCGGCATCGTCAAGGCTCTCTGTGCCTGTCTCACGATTTGCCTGGATCTTCTCCTGCCTGTGTCTGGCTCATCTGTTGACAAACCATGTCCATTCATGATCATCATCAGAGGTGGGGGAATAAAACCGAGTGTTGCGATTATCAGACATGATGATAAGTGGATCAAAGCATGAAGCTTTGAAGTTCCGCCCACATCAACTAATATAGTATGTGACAGTCACGTCACAACTAACCTTCCAGAATAGACTAATTATTACACCTCCGAGTCTTGAATCGCGAGACAAGTCAAAAGGTAAGTTCAATGTACAAATATGCATTCTAACCATATTTTCTAGGTGAATTAACAAAAATGCACCTTGAGCCTACTTGCTTGGTGCAACTCTATAAAATGGTGAGTGTATTTTTGTCATTTCTGCTCTAACATGCCTATCTGCCTAGGTTGTGGTGCGTCTTTTGGCTCACGCAAGCAGCTCTCGGCACATGGTGCACTGTATGCTGACAATATTGCACTGTCTACCGCCGTCTATGAGCGCAAGCACAAGCCAAGTCACTCAGGGTCGGGTAATCGCAAAGGAAAAAGGTCCCATTCCTCTCCTCCAAGTGTATCTCATGCTCCCAAGTCTCCGGTAGCAGAACAAAGTGTTCCTTCTCAAGACAACACTTTTGGATATGAGGATTTTGCCAGCGATCACAAAGTAAGTCTCTATTTTCTCAAATATGGCATACTTTCATTTCCGAATAGCTTCCGCTGTGTGTGAAGTCAGCACCTGCCATGTCCAGCCGATCGTGTAGGCAAATTCGCATGCCCCCTCGTTTCAAGGATTATCTGCCAGGCAGTACAACCCATCTCGCACACATGCCGCTCTTGGCACATCAACAATGTGCCTTACATGCTGGTCGAACCCGTGTTTCCCCTTGTCCTTCAAGTAGTACTTCTGAAGACGAAATGCCTCGCTCCTCATCTCCCCCTCATCCTATCCCTTTCACTACTGAGCCAGACAGCTTTGGCTTGTATCATATCTATCCTAGCAAGCCAACCTATAACCCGCCACACAGTCTAGAGAATGCCTGTGATGCTCCAGACTTTCGGAATGGACCTTCTATTGAGGGAGACGCTAGGGGAGATTTTCTCGGCATTCCCAGCTATGCTCAACTTTCTCCAGATGAAATTTTTGCACCCTTTTTGAATCCAACATCTGGCATCTATCTAGCATGGAATTACTCTGGTTCGCATCTCAAGTCTGGCATCGAGGCTGATCGCTTGGCACAACTTCAGTAGGATCCACATTACAAAACAGAAGAACTCAAAAAGTTCTCATTCGCTTGTGAGACCAAGCGGTTGGATAGCTTCCTTGACTCAAAAGCGAACCTGTTCCGCTCGGATTATGGTTGGCGCAAGTCTACCGTAGAGATCAAGCTTCCAAGGCACAATGTGCCATCTCCCTCTGAATTCGATGTGCCTCATATGAAGATCGATGGGGTTTGGCACCGTGATATTGTCGATATCATCACTAATGCTTTTCAGAGTGAAACTGGGTTGTCGTTCAATATGACACCCTTCAGTCAGTGATGGAAAGTTCGTAAAGACAAGACTGTTGATGTTTTCTCAGAGGCGTATTCTTCACCCAAGATGCTACATGCTCACGAGGAGATCAACGCACTCCCACGCAAACCTGATGACGACATGGAATGCATAG
>JBBPSL010000135.1:20469-30890 GCA_038093555.1 Butyriboletus appendiculatus
GGAATAAAGTTCCTTGGAACGACGCCATGCCCTCGTTGTCTAGTGGAGAAATCCGATCTTAGCAAGATGGGTATGGACCGTGATATGAAGCGCCGCAAGCGTCAACCCCGGATCAATACGGTTCACCAGCAACAACGAATCAACAGAGCGCACGAGTTCATTTTCAAGAAGGGAATCAGAATCGATGGTGTGCGAGTTCGGGCCCTACTCGACGAGGGGTCATATGTTCCTACTATTGTATGTCTGTTTCGTCGCTGTGTTCTGCAAATACACTGACATTCCAAGAATACATTCTCTAATCGTCTCCTGGAATTCAGAACTAACTTTTTCGATCTTCTAGTGATCAATCAGCTACATGAATTTGAGGGCGGCACATGGAAGGGGATATTCATACATCTGCTACGGATACTAATCACGCAAGGGGGGGATACAATTCAGGAAATGGACAAAAGGTATGTTCTTTGTTCTAGGCCATTACAAACTTATCTTGATTTCTAGTAGGTACCATGCTATTCTGACGTTTGGACGCGGAACAATCCGGCGATTTGTTACAAACGCATCATCTATGAAACAATTGGCTGCAAGAGATTTCAAAGACCTGTTACAGGTGAGTCTCAAGTTGAACAGAATGACATGAAACTCATGGTTTCTAAGTGCGCAATACCCATTTTTGATGATCTCCTACCCCATCCACATGGCTCAATTGTGCAAGAACTCCTTTTCGAGCTCGCAACATGGCATGCTTATGCCAAGCTACGTCTACACACCACCGATACCCTTGACTTCTTCGACGCAACTACAAAATCACTCAGCCGAGTGGTACATAAGTTTCTGAATACAACCTGCAAAGCTTATATTACACTTGAACTCCCCCGAGAAACAGCTGCACGTGGCCGATGAGTTGCAGCACTCGCAAGCAAGAGCAGTGCTCCTGTTCCCCAGAAATCAACCGAACACAAGTGCAAGAAGCTGAACTTGCAAACATACAAGTATCATGCACTGGAGGATTACGCAGATACGATTTGGGATTGAGGTACTACAGACAACTACTCGACACAACCAATAGGCCTTTCTTGTTTACCCAAAATAAAGTACTTATTTGTTGCAGGGTGAATTGGAGCACCGGCATCTGAAGCGCCGCTATACACGAACCTCAAAGACCAAGGCGACAACCCTATCAAGTATGAGCAAGCTCGAGGCACGTGAGCGATTTATTGCGCTCATGCTCAAGGAGCTCGAGAAAGGGGATACCAATGATGGACATGATAACACGGCACAGGGAACTGGGAAGAAGAAGGGGAAGCAAAGGCAATCTTCACCATCTGCCCACTATGCCATTGCCGAGTCAGAACGGACACCTACCAACATCACAATCTGGCTCAGATTACTGCAGGATGATTGGGTGACCAAGGTATGTGACACCTACCATCTGCTGGTCTCAAGTTGTACTGACATTCATTTAGGACTTCATAGACAAACTTAAAGATCATCTCTTGCATCGCATTTATTGCCCTGGAGAATGGGATGGGGAGATTGTCCACTTCACTGATGCTGCGTGAGACGATCTTCTCATCATACGGAACTCGTTTTACGAACACAAGACATTGTCTGTCAACTACACAACCTACGACCTACGGCGTGATCAAGATGTCATCAATCCTCAAACACGCACTGACATCATGGTGCTGTCACACGAGACTGACTCGAATCGACATCCATACTGGTACACACGCGTACTGAAAAATTTCCATGTCAACATACGGTGTTACGGCGAGCATCCACATTCTGACGAAGCACAGCGTAATGATGTCCTGTTCGTCCGCTGGTTTGGGCGTCTTCCGACCTCTTCCATTTTTCACTCTCACTGTCTCCCTCGCATCGGATTCCTACCTGAGGATGACATAGATGCATTCGGATTCCTGGACCCGGATGTAGTAATCCGAGGAGCTCACCTTATTCCAAGTTTCTCAGAGTGTCGGACAAGCGAGCTGCTTGTTGGGCCCTCAATCGCACGGCAAGAATCGGAAGGCGACGAGGATTGGGCATCATTTGATGTAAATATGTAAGTACATGGGAATTGTAATCTATTGAGACGACTAACCTTATGTGTAGTTTCGTTGATCGCAACATGTTCATGAGGTATCACAGGGGCGGCGTCGGCCACACAGTCACACGGGATTGGGACGACTTCCTCCAGTCAGATGGCAGGTCTATTCAAAAGGAAAGGAAAGGAGGGGCAGTAGAAGATGATCAAGACAAAGAGGAGGAAGAGGAGGAAGTTGCAGTGGACGAGGACGAGGAAGATGGCAAGGGAGATGGAGGTGGTGAGGGTGAGAATGGGGAAGATGGTGAGGACAAGGACAAGGGTGAGGATGAGGGCGATGATGAGAGTGACGACGAGAGCAATGATGACGACATATACGAGCGCAAGGGGTACAGCACTCTGTAACAGAACACCTTGTACGAATGAGCTCACACGTCAGAACGAGTCCGGTTGGGCAGTCCAAATGAATAAGACTTTCACCTACTTTGCCATCGACCAAGAAGCTCACTTCAGGTTGACTGGGATTCAGTTTTGGAACTGGATATATTCTGCTATCGACGGAAATAGAATTGTAAGAGAGTATATATCCGGCTACCGTAGGAGGGACGATATCGTCGGACGACGGTCGTGTGCTTCGACGCCCGTGACGAGCACGAACGACGTCATAGCGTGTGTTACCGCGTCGATAAGGGGGCCGCGGCTCGCTATTACCTTATCGGGCAATAGCGGAGTTTGACAATATTTGTGATGACCAAGTCCTTCCTGCGACGTGGGAATCTACTACGTAATCTATACCTAAAGCCTCTGGGATTCCCAACTTTTTGAAGCCTCTCCCCTTGTCTAGAAATTCGAAAACGTGATCGCGAAAAAGTTGTATCCACCCGTAGAACCTGACGGTCAAGGTATCGATTCTTCAAGTTCAACGCGCGATAGACGCGAAAACAAACACCCAACCTCACCTCACCCGTCGAGCGGTCTGCCCATGTGGCCATGCGCGTAAAACACCATATGCGGGCGACACTGGTTCGGTCGGCGAGGCGGCGGACCGCACTCACAACCCCATTTTTTATCGCCCTTGTTTGTCTTGCATCCTCGAACGAGGTCCGAGTCTGGGCTGGCGCTCGTGGCCATCGCGAGCTCGAGGACGCTGGACACAACAGCAATGGTGGCGAAACGCATCTCTTGGTGGGCTTGGGTGGTGATGACGTCGATGAGCTGCGGTGCGTGTGTTTCATTCTCGAGACCTTACCTAACTCGGTTATGCTTGCTCGAGGCGGTCGAGGTCGCGCGTGTTCGACAAGGCAATTTCAGGCGAGCCATCTTTTATATCTTCGCCGTGGCGGCTCCTGTATCCAAGTCATTCATGATGGTTGACAGCATCTTACAGCAATCCTAGATGCTGTCTCCTCGGGTAAAGCGTTCGCGAGAACGGTTCGTGACAGCATCATCGCAAGACCCGGGATGGAGTATGTCCCGGATTCGGATTTATCGTTCCGGTGGGGCCAAGGACGCCCCCGAGCCTTTGAATTGTCTATTCTCTGACAGCTGGAGCTATAGCCTCGATCGATCGGTTGAAAAAAAAAAGTCGTTCCGATCTTCGCTTGCGATAACTCGCCGTCCGCGTGGCTCGAAATCCGCCTCCGAGCACCGTCAGACAAGCACACTATTTACGATCCGCCTCAGGCTCGTTCGTACGATACTCGATCCATTTCACGTCGTCGTCTCTGGATATGTACATGTTACCAACCAATGCAATGCCCATCCTGTCAGCGACGCCGGACCACTCGTCCGTTTTATTTCTCACACGCATAAACTTCACGCCGAAAATCGGGTGAACCATTCTTTGATACCACGTGCACTTTCCTCCTTTGCCCAACCTGTTCGCAGGAACACAAACGGTCAGCCTCCGAAACCCAAGTCACGCGTGCCAAGACGTGGGAGAGAGGGGGAAGACGTACGCTCATGGGGTACGTTCGGGTCTCCGCGCACAGCGAATCCGTGGGAAACGCCTGAAAACACCTGGAAAAAGTAGCTCGATTTGTTGCGCACCAAGATGTCTTCCGCAAGTCGTCGTGACTCGAGCGGGAACGTATGATCGACCTCTGTTGTCAATGCACGAACGTGGCCATTAGTGTGTAGAGAAAACAGAGGGTATCAGTTCAACGACACTTACCCGAACAGGAGAGGAGGAGAGGACCTGTCGAGGTGTTGGTATGAGTCCCGAGGTGATAAGAAAGGAGGATGGATTGGATTGTAACGTACGTGTGATCTTTTCGAAATGGCTTTCCTCGAGGAAGGCAGGGTGGGCAATCGCACCTATACGGACGTGCAGACGTTGAATGGGGGAAAGGGGTGGGCATGGCGGAACGCGTTACCTGCGACGATGGATCCCTCTGCAGCCAGATCCAGCACAAATGGTGCGCCAAAACAGTAACCTGGAGAGAGAGACGTTCATGGTTTATTCAGCATACGTCGATCTTTCGATGGGGAGGGAAGACACGTACCGACTGCGGTGTACTTTGTCGTCTCGGTGCCTAGTTGGGAAAGACAGACGGCGACGAGCATTTCAGAGGGCGGGGGACGGGACGTTTTCAAGGGCAAACAGCATACCATATGTCGCTTTGACGGCGTTGAGCCACTTTGGGAAGGCCGCGCTCGCGGGGGCGCGTGCCCCCTTGATCCAAGCATTCCTGTCACTATCCGCGGGCAAATCCTGGACGGGCGACCCAAAGAAATAGTCAGGTCCGAGTACGATGAATCCTGGTGCCCCCCCCAAAGGTCAGCACGTCCGAGGCACCCCAACAACTGATGAACAAAGACGCACCACACGAGGCGAAATAGTCTTGCAACAACTTGTTGTTGATGAACATAGGTCCCCAGACGTCTGCGAGGAACAAGAGGACTTTCTTGTGTGGTGTGGACGCCGCACCTGCTGGCGGATCGGCGATGTAGGTGTTCAGTCCACCGAGGTGTTCGACCCGTCCTTCAGGGGTCCCGGTGTGTTTGATGCCAGTCCAGCAGCATGAGGTAGGGGGGCCTGCGAGCGTCGAGGACATGGTAGGAAGTGGATTTGGGGTGTCGATCTGCAGACGGACCAACGCGGATCGCTCTTTTATCTCGATGACCGTATCCCGTGACGAAAACGAGATATTATTGATTATGATCGTGCCAAATGCACATCACCAAGATCAGTTTTCTCGTCGAATCGACTCTCATGACTCGCTGAATTGTGGAGCAGTCACCAACATTATATACGCGTGCCGCGCCAAGTACGTTGCCTTAACTCGCTGAATGGGCAATAGCCTATGCTATGGGGTGTGCCGCGCAGAGTCGTTATCTACATGCCGAGATATGTGTCAGGCAATTGATTGGCTGAGAGGACATCCCCGATGATCAATCAATATTCAGTCTATTTCAATTGCGCCCGAATTATTCCCGTAGGGCTTGACTTCAACTTGAGGCGTGTCCTGTCTATTTTTTTTCTCTTCGAGTCAACTGGCAGGTCTTCCGAGTCGCGTCTCCACTCCCGAAGAGAGTGAAGCTTCTTCAATATGCCGCCCTACCTGCTGCTTTTCAATTTCTCGTTGGAGTTCTCGATAATCTACCAGATCTAATTGCCGCGTTTGTAAAACGGAATTCCTCCACCTGATGTGATTGACGTTGATTCCTCAGCTATTCTTGTTCACAAGGTCGACACTCTCCTCACTGCAATCTCTGGGACCGCTATGAAGTTGCTGTCGGGGCTCTCCAGTCTACCGACAATATTAGGTTGCTTTGCGGCGTCGAAACCACTCTAGGCAGACCTCGATCGTAGCGGCGAGTGTCTCCCGAGACCAAACAGCCTCGACACGATCGGCGGGCAAGTCCTGGGATGGGTGCTCCAAAGAACCAGTCCGGTCCGGACACGATGAATCCTGGGCCCCCACGGTCAACACGTCAACATGCGACCGAATAAACTGTGATCGAGAACGCACCCCACGAGACGACAATAGCCCTGTAACGACGTGTCGATGAACAGAGGTCACTAGACGTCTGCGAGGAACGAGAGGACTTTCTTGTATGTCCAGACGTTGCCAGCTCGGCGATGTAGGTGTTGAGTCCCCAAAGGGGTTCCATCCGTGCTTCAGGGGTCCCAGTTCCTTCATGCCGGTCCAGCAGGATGAGCTGGGGAGACCTGCGAGCGTCGTAGACACAGCGAGAGTAGGTTTGAGGCTGCTAGAAATGACTGATCGACGTTTTTTTTTAATCTCGATGATCGTGTCCCTTGATGAAACAGGATCCTATCAATGGTGCCTATGCATATCACCAAGTTCGTTTCTGCCGAATGTGGAACAGTCATCATCGATTGAGCGTGCCTGCGCAGGGTGCGTCACCTACGCGCCTTGTCGAGATGCGTGCGACGGTCGGCACTGTAGAGCGTGCTGCGCAAAGTTCTCATCTACACGCCAAAACGTCGAGAGCCGATACCTGATTAGGTGGGAGTACTATCACGGACGTTTCGCGGACATGATATTCTTGGACCCGGAGGCAACCATTTCTGATGGCTATGATAGTACTTAGTCAGATACACCCCGTTCCGACGGATTGCGCTGTAGTCAACAAACATGCTTATCGTACATTTCGATGATGGTGATGTGACAACATGTGTTCCTTCAAGCGTGCCCGAGTAAGCATGACTACGCTGCGAACCTGTTGAACCAGTGCAAGAATCCGCGCGCGCACTCCTCTTTCCCAAAGCCTATAAAAAGAGCAGTCCCGAGATGGGTGGATGTATGCGTTGTAAAAGAGGAAAGGACGCACGCTGAGAGTCGTCGGCGGGATCACCACGCGCGCCGAACCCGTGTGTTGTGCCACTGAAGATTTGGAAGTAATAGTGGGCCTTGTTCTTGACGAGGATATCTTCTGCCTGGCGACGCGCTTCCATGGGGAAGGCATGGTCAATTTCTGGGATGTGTGTTCAGTTTCTGCTTTGATAGGGTTGACGAGCAAGATATGTAAGCGATCATTCACCTGCACAGCCAAAGGCGATTGGCGCTGAGAAAGAGGTATCAGGGTGTCTTTCCGAAATGCACGTTTTCACTGACCAACACAGTTCTCGATGAGGTCTGATTTGAGCTGTTTCGCCGCACCATTGTAGATGTCGGAGGGATGGGCGACAGCACCTGAGGACAAGGTCAGCGATGGGTAAGGGCCAAGATCCGAGGAAAGACGGGCTCACCCGCGGCAAGGTTGAACGTCGGATCATTTGCAAGGGCAAAGACGTACGGGGCCCCGAAACAGTATCCTGAATAGGACGAGGCGATGTGAGAAGAACGACCAGGGAGCGAGAGACGGCGTACCGACTGCAAAGTACTTGACGTCGGTCGTACCTAACCCAATCCGAGGTCAACGTATGCGAGACAGCATGGGAGGAGGTCTCTGACCGTAGCGTTTCTTGACTTCCTCGGCCCACCTTGGGGTGTGTTCGCGTGCTTGAGCGACGGCCTTGTTGCGCCAGGTTTCGCGGACAAAGCCCGGCTGTTTCATGAGCGTCTCGAACCTGTCGCCCATGAAGTAATCAAGGCCGAGGACGATGTAGCCTACGTTCATGTAAATCGTGTTGGCTGCATGGAATGAAACGTGGTCACCATTGGACGCAAACCAGTCCTGGAGGAGCTGGCTGTTGATGTAGAACGGGCCAAATACGTCAGAGAAATAGAGGAGGATCTTCTTCTGCCCTGATTGTGCTGTGGTAGTGGGCTCAGCGATGTAGGTCGGCACGCCAGCGATGGACTCTGTGCGGCCGAGTGGGGTGCCGGTGTGGTGCACGGTCTTGAAGCAGTCGTCGCAAGACATGATCGATGAGACGTGGCTGTGTCGACATTACTCACCTCTTCTCTCCGCCACACCATGGCCGACAATGAAATACATATCAACGTCAAGGGTACCTCTCTCCCTCACCTCCTCTTCGTCGCTGACTCCCCTTCAACCAGGTCCCAGCGAGCTCAAGATCCAGATATCAATCAGCCCAGACAAGACCGTCCTCGACCTCAAGCGCGCCATCGCCGAAAAGTCGGACGTCGAGGCAGATCGACAGAGACTGATCTACTCAGGTCCGTGCCCAAGCAACCCTCTCACCGCCAGATCTTGACTCTGACGTCCACACAGGCAGAGTGCTCAAGGTACTACTACCGATACATCTCATCGTGTCCACTTCCACTCATCTTATCGTTCCCTCGCTTTCCGCAGGATGAAGACGCATTGTCCGTGTACAAGATCCAGTCGTCACATACTATCCACATGGTCAAGGGCACCGCACGCGCCGCGGCCCCTTCTAGCTCCTCATCCGCGCCACCGTCTCAACAAATCCCCACGATGCAGGCTGGCCAGAACCCCTCCGACCCGCTCACCCTCCTCAACGGCTACATGGGCCACGGTCTCATGGCTGGCTTCAATCCATTCGCCGACATGGGCGTAAACCAGAACGATCCTAACATGGTCCGTATCCCTGCCTTGCACTGCGAGCGTGCCATCCACGATCGACTTAACGTCCCTCCTCGCAGTTTCAAAACATGATGCAATCACCCGAGTTCCTACAGCAAATGTCAGCCCTCATGTCCAATCCCGCCATCCTCGACCAGATCATCGCGCTCAATCCACAACTCGCGTCCATGGGACCCCAAATCCGCGAGGTATTCCAAAGCGAGCAGTTTAGGCAAATGGTGTTCGTAGCGTTCCCTCTCTCCACACTTCTATTCATGACACGTCCATCGTTGACCTATCCGTTTCTCCACCAAACAGGTCGAACCCCGAAACGCTGCGTACCATGATGCAGATGTCTTCGATGATGCGTGGCGCTGGGATTAGCGGCGCTGGCGCAGCGGCCCCAGGCGCGTTCCCAGCCCCCGGAATCCCATCTAGCGCAATTGGCACTGGCGCCACCCCCACCTCGCCGTCCACGACGACGCAACCTAGCGCGGCCGGAACGGGTGTTAACGTGGGTGCTGGTGCTGGCGTACCTAATCCTGCACTGCTACAGGCACTCCTGAGCGGGGGTGGCCTCGGTGGTGGCCTCGGTGGTGGCCTTGGTGGTGGCCTTGGTGGTGGTCTGGGTGGTTTTGGTGGCTTAGGCGGTCTCGGTGGGGGAGTGGGCCCCTTTGGTGTGCCGCCCGCCGCTCCCGCGGATACCAGACCGCCAGAGGAACGGTTCCAAGTACAGCTTCAGGTCCGTCCAACGGGTTCACATATCGTGATGCATCTCACATCGCCTTCTTTTCTCCAGCAACTACAAGATATGGGTTTCACCAATGCAACTCAGAACGTCCGTGCCCTTCTTGCGACCGGCGGAAATGTGCACGCTGCAATAGAGTATATCTTGAGCGGGGGCGGTATTTGAAGGGGGAGGCATGTATGATACTTGTGTAGTACTCGGCTATCGAGTCGCTTACTATCCTACTCGGAGCTTTGTATCTTTTCTTCGAACATTGCCAACGTCAGTCACCGGCATTCTTGATTCATATTTCACTCGCTCGTTCTTCGGTACACGGTCGCCCGTGACTCATAGGCAGCCCGTGTCTACATACACTTGGTATGACAGTAAAAGCGATCTTGATTGTGTATTCTGGACGTACTCGTATGCCGACAGTTGATAAAATGAAGTGTCGTCGACATTCCACTTGCAGATGCAGTAATTGGTTATCAACACCAGGCTGGGGGATCTGTGATGCATTCGCCCGTGCATAAACCGAGAGTACATAGGAGCAAATTCTCGCGATTCGGCATCTTTCATGCGATCGTCTGTGAGGACAGCCTAGCCATGGTGAACCAAGGAACTCTGCCATTGATCGTCCGACGGCATTGCTAGCGTCAACGAAGTTGTGGCATGAGCGCCACCGCTGGAGCACCGGAGAGATACGTAGGAAGCGCGAGAACGGCTTGACCGCGCCCTTTACAGGAACGTGTCGGATTTTGTGCGGGGTATGTCGCGAGTTGGTTTACAGTAATGCGAACTGCACGCTCGTTGTGAATCGAGTCCTGCAGCCAAGAGTACCTGTAAGTCCCAGGATGAGGCTACGCGTGGCAGGAAGGCGCACGTTTCGCCGATAAGTTGGCCCCTCGCCCGGTCGTCGCAACGAGGCCGTGTCTATAGCTGGGATGGGAGGAAGAATAAGCGCCCGCCGCCAAAGGTACAGTACCTGTGTGAGCGTTGCACAGCACGAATAAACAAAATCAACGTGTTCCTTCGCACTTCGATACCAACGATTGTTTGCCATAGGTGAAAATGTCATCGACGAATACCGGTGCGTAGCAGCTCCGAGAAGTCATTGAGCAATGCTGACTATTCAGTAAGACGAAACAAAAGTGCTTGACATCGGTGGCCCTGGATGGGTGTATGTAG
>JBBPSL010000139.1:1546-32859 GCA_038093555.1 Butyriboletus appendiculatus
GGGTCATTTATCATACTATAAGAGCACTGAGGTGCGATGATCAGATCAACCAGTTAGCATCTCCTTCCTCGTAAGTCCGAGACGTTCATAATTTACGACACGGTGGATGATACGTGTCTAGATAACAACGTTCCGCTCTGCACTCTCGGTCGCTGTCACCATCATCAGCTTGCTTGGACTCTCTACTCGTGCCAGTGCGATCTGCTTAGGCTGCCAAGAGTGCATCTACGATCCCCTTCCCAACAACCAGGGAAACGCTTGCATCAATTACTGGACCTGCTCCGGCGATACCATCACCTGCTACTACCCGTCTGCACAATACCCAGGAACATTCACCGCGTGCCCATTCACGATGAGTAATTCTGATTCCGTAATTGCTCACGTCGTTCTGATAACTATGCAGACACTGAGTTGAATTCAAAGGTTTTCGAGCGTGCGGACGCCACCACTACCACCTGCGCAGGCACGGGTATCATTGAGAACGATGAGTGCGAGCCACCGAACAGTCCCTGGAACCTCGCGACGGAATCATGTACGGCTGCCGAGGGTTATGTCGGAGCACCCAACAGTGGTCTCGTGTAAATAGGCTGCTCGCAATACATGGTCCACGTGGCTGTCTTCCGAGTCTGAACCATAGATACTCTGAATTTGGGATCTGTTGCTCGTACCATTCTGAGCGATTCCCGGGAAAACATGGTGTAGAGTATCAGACACCTGTAGTAGGTGATGCAAAACTAATCGCGGTAAGAGCGAATGATTCATTTGATTGAAACAACAACTCATCGCACGATCTATACTCGTGAGACCCCCAACCGTGTCCACGACTGATAATAGAGCAACACAGCATGGCTGCACTCACCAGTCTTGGATAGCATTCGGGCCCCAAAGCATTTCACAGATTAAACTTTAAGCCAAAACGCACATCCACCAAACATAGGTTGAGCGCTCTGAGAAAGTATTTGGTAGACATGTCAAAAGGAATGCAGCGGAAGCGAGAACGACCTGGGCATGTCGCTGTTGCTTCATGATTGGCCCGGCCGACCACCGAACTGTACAGTAACCGATCTCACTTCCCCTCGTGACGATTCCGTCGCTGAATCCTATATTCGTTGACGTGCGTGGGGTAGAGTGACTGAGTGCTTGCCACGACGCGGGGGCCGTATAGAAATGATATTGGAGAGTACAAGAGAGCGTATCGTTCTCCAGAGAAAGTGAGCCGGAAAGACAAAATAAACGTTCTTGAAGTGAGTCTCGAGAATCATCGCCAGCTTATCAGGTCTAACTTCGGTACGAAAAAGCTGTCAAAGAGAAAGAATGACCCGCTTTGCGCTAGTTGCAGCTCTCACAGCGACGCTTCTGTCACTCTCCACAGGGGTCTACGCTACGTGCCTCGCTTGCCCCAACTGCATCTCCGAGGGATGCCTCTATTCCTGGACATGCTCGGATACCACCATTACCTGCAATTACCCATCTTCTGCGAATCCCGGTACTTACGATGGCTGCGTGTTCACTGGAACACTCACGCAGTATGGATACTACGTGCGTTTGTTGTCTTTCTCCAGTAAAAGAACCTGCTGCACGCTTACCCATGTATCCACAGGAATTCCAGCAGACCGGCGGACCGGCGGTGTGTGACGGCAGTGTCATTGGAGACAATTCCCACTGCGAACCATACAACAATCCATGGAATGTCCAGGGCAACGCATGTACCTCCTCTGGCTCGTATGTCGGAGAACCCGGCAGCAAGTAGTCCGAGGCAATGTAGTCACATAGCCCTGTTCGATGTAGGGTATCAGATCCCTGACATCCAGGAAATATCTTGGAGTCGTGACTCGCACTGAGTAACGAATTAATTAATTTTGCGGTACTCACCTGACCCAGCCATAGTATGCTAATACGTACTACTACAATGCCTGCTTCAAGGCTCGAACGACGACCATATGGCATTCTCGCGTCTCCATGCAAAAAGCCTAAAACGAAAGAGGAGATCCCCTTCGGGTTCACAGGTCAACCTACAGAACAGATTAGTTTGGTGATCAACCCATGTATGAAGCAAGCCGTCGATACTTGCCTCATAGACGGGCTGGTGGTCACCAGACTAGAAAAATGAATGAATGAATGGAAACTGCTGTGGAATCTCTTCATGTATTCTATCACCTTGCTTCACATCGACCTTGAACGTTTTGAACATGCTGCCAGACCGCAGACACGGTGGATCGTGTTCAACATCACCAGTATTGCACCGTGGCGGTCGGGGCCACAGATGTTCAAACTACGATCGTCGCTTAGGTAATTCAATCATACTCTCACGCTCATACTACATGATTCATTTTGCTGGAGTACAGTGACTACATCGTCGGTCCACACCAAATACCGAAAATGGGACGATATCCCGCCTCCCATCCTCCTAATCAATGGCCCTGTGTTCGCCCTCTCATGTCGAACGTAGGGAAATTTGCGGTCACCAACCGACGAACCACCACCCAAATCTCTCTCCAATCCCCCCACAGCCATGGGCACCAACGGCACCTTCACCGTACTGCGCGGTGACAGGCGCCCTTTCAACTTTGCAAAGCGTTTGGACTCGCACCACGATCAGAACCACCCTAATGGAGCGTCGTCATCACACGTACCATCAAAAGCAAGCGTCGATACTTCGAGATGATGATTTACTGTGTCGACCCCAAAAAACTCAATATACTCGTCTGTGGCCACCTTCCCTTACGATGGTTGCATCTTTGGCTCGGAGCTCAAAGATGCAACCATTGTGAGGGAAGCACGTACAAGTTCGTTTTTAAAAACTGCAATCGTCATTCTCGGCATGATTCAACGTGACAATTGAGAGCTGTTTTTGTTTTTTCGGCCTGACTGCCGTGCGAGAGAATAGATTCAGAGTGAAGAAGCCCCCGAGAGGTCATCGCCTTTCAGAATAGTTTTCCGACTCATGGTTTTGGAGTAGCGGCAAAGCGAATGCATGACTAGGTCGAGTCAAACACGTTCGAGGTGACAATACATGATTGACATCAGTACAGGATTGCATGTCATAATGGCGATCAAGGACGGCATCGCAAGACCGCTGCGTATTTCCAGCGTGCTATCAAGTCTCAACGTTCGAAAAGGGAGTTCACACTGGAGGTGGAAACCGTATCCAAGCAAACATACTTGACCGAGCTTTGAAGGAAACGGTCACCGAATCCCCGGCGTCAACGCGGCCCGGTCGCGAATGACAGAACATCACCCTCCTCTTTGATCTTTCAACTTTAGCCTCTTTTGACAGTCGATCCCACAGTCCGCAAACGGGCAGCGATGAAAATGAACACGCATGGACGAAGTTGTAGGCGAGTCGAACTAATCACCTTTGAAGTAAGTCAGAAACGGCCAAGTGTTGCCAAGTCTCATCGAACCTGGAATATCCTCTTCTTGCGGCCGTACGATCAGCTTGGTACGTACTTGCATACCTCCTACGCGCGCCACGGCGCTCTAGAGCGTCCGGCCGAAGCCATATACTAAAATACGATCCCTACCCAGCGTCCAAGTCCAAAACAACGAATGACAGATCCACACAACACCGCTCAACCAAAAACATGCATGACAGAATAAAAGACCTCAACGCAATGCAGATATAAACCAAAATTGAAATGCAAACGGATATTACGAAACGACGATCGACGACGAGCTCAAAATGAGTCCGACACACCCAGAGCGGCCTGACAAACCTCATCATCCCCCCTAGCCCCACGACACGGACATTACCGTAACGACACCTTGGACGCCTTGTTACTCATCACGCCGCCCCCAACTCCATCCTCCTCCCCCGTCCCCACCCCCGCACTCACGCTCGCATTCCGTATACTCGTCAACACCTCCTTGCAATACTTGAGCTTGTCCACCAACCGTTGATGAAACTTGGCTTGCTCCACATCCGCCACCGGCGGTTGCATCGCCTGCGCCATAACCTCGCTCAACGTGTATCGCGTCAGCTTGTAATTCTTGTCAATGTGCGTCACCAGTAAGCCGTGCGAAGACAAGATCACTTTCGAGTGGTCGTAAAAGTTGAACTAGAGTTTGTCGTTAGCGTGGGATGACGACGATTGCGTGAAAAATACCTGGAGAACGTCGTGACTCATCTTGAAGACAATAACGTGTTTCATTCGTAGATACTTTTGAACGAAATCCATCCCCTTCGTCCGATCGACGTCCTCGAACGTGTATTCATAGTCGCCATACAGTCGATCCATGATATACCGCTCAAAATGTTTCAGCAGATACACCTTGTTCTTGAGATCCTCCGGGAACTCGGATACTGAATAACTCTTCCGGACATAGACCTGTCCCTGTCGACGAGACGTGACATAATCAAAATGACTTTTGATGACCGTCAGAAATGCGCACCCCGTCAGGTCGATCAAACCAACACTCACTGTTTATCCGCTGAGAGGATCAACGTCGTGCTGTCATTAAAATGCACACCCACAGACCCGTCCGTCAACGCATACCCCATCCCATACTTGTTGCAATAGTCCACCCATGACACGATAAACACTCGCTCGTCCGGCAGACACACGTCCCCGCGCGGATCGCGAAACACCTTGCCCATCGCCTTGGCATCAAAAGCCAATGTCAACGTCCGCGCAGCCGCATCGAACCCATTCATCCGCGGCTGCATCTCCGCCTCCGTATCAGGCACAGACACCGCGTCTTTGCGCTCGTCCCGCGCACGCTCCTTCCCTTTCGGGTCCTTGCGCATAGGGGGCACGTTCTCTTGTTCCTCCTCGACCCGGTTGGCACCATGTCCTGTGACAGGCGCCATCTGAGCCACAATCCGCGCCTTTTGGGACTCGAGCTCCTTTTGCCTCTGCAAATCAAAGTTCTTTTCCCGCGTCCCACGCGGCACTTCCTGTTCCTCCTCCTCAATATCTCCCAGCGCGCGCGTCGAACGCACAGTGCGAAGAGGGGACGATTTAGTCTCCCTGGCGGCCTGGAGTTTACGGAAGAGCGGCGACTCTTTCGTGGTGGTGGTCGTAGACATAACGAGGGGCTGTCTCGCCGAGCTGAGCAGGGCAGAGATAGGACTACCAGGTTGGACGGCCTTCTGGAACTCCTTCTCCTGTTGCGCGATACTCGATGTTGTCGGGTTACTGACTTTCTCGGGTTGGACGTTGGCAGACGGCGCACTCGGTATGGCTATGTTCGTGACTTGATCATCGTCGAGCAGCGCAGCCTTCTTGATCTTGGCGAGGTTGACGATCGACATGGGACGGGTGATATAACGAAAGTCGGGTGGTGCATCGTGTGCAGAGAGGGGAATAAAGGGTGGTACGATGCCATAGTCGATAAAGGGTGACCCGATGATTTCGGAAAGCGTAGGTCGTTGACTCGGGTCTGGTGTTAGAATAGATGTGATACATTCGCGTGCATCGGCAGAGACCCGTCTCTCTTGGGGAAATTCATAAACGTTGTCGCGAATCCGGCTAGATTGAGGTTCAGAAGCTGTGACACACAAGGCGGTGGTGCACACTCACGTGTAAATGTCCTTGACATCCTTGGTTTGAAAAGGGGGGCGACCAATCAAGAGGGTATAGAGAATGACGCCGATAGACCAAGTGTCGACTTCAAAGCTGTGTCCGTTTGCTGTGTCAAACAGCACCTCCGGGGCAATGTAATTGGGCGTGCCACAAATGGTCTTCTTCCTCTCACCAGGGTTCTCAATGAGTGCAGCAAGACCAAAGTCGCCGACTTTGATGTTCATGTTGGCGTCGAGGAATAAATTACCGAGTTTGAGGTCGCGGTGGATGACTTGGTGGGTGTGCATGTAGTTACAGGCACCAATGATCTGTACCAAGAAGAAACGTGCTTCGGGCTCTGTGAAGCGACGGCGGCGACGGAGCATGTCCATGAGGGAACCGCTGTGACAGAGCTCGAGGGTCATGTAGACGTTGTCGTCATCCTCAAAACATTCGTAAAAGCGGACAATGTTGGGGTGTGCCAACGAACGATGGATCTTAATTTCCGCGTAGAGCTAGTGGGATGGTGAGTACGAGCATTCGGTCGGGGCGAGACACAGACCTTGGTTTTCGCCTTCTTGGTCTTGAGGGACGTCTTGGTGACGACCTTGCACGCATGGCGCGTTCCACGGACGTCCTTGACTTCGTACACCCGTGCAAAGCCACCCTGTCAAGCGGTGTCAACGGTGGCCATGTACGCCGGACGCCAAGTGGTCAGACCTCGCCCAAAAACCCGACGCGGTGGAACTCCAAGAGTTTGTTCTTGTCGGTGATGACCTTGGGCGGTGACGGCGGGGTCGTCTTACTGTTCTGTCTCGGCAATGGTGGATCGAGCGGTGCGGCTTTGACTTTTTCCTGCTTGGTGGGTGATGGCGCTTGGTTGATCGCGTTCGCAAACGGGGGACGTCGCTGGAATTGATGTTGTGGTTGGTATTGAGGTTGCGCAGGGGCCATTTTAGAGTAGGTCGTATAAGCAGACATTTCGGTGGCCTAACACCTCGAAACGTCGATGATGAGAGAAACACAACAGAAGTGAGTTGTGGCTGACCCTCGCCGTCACCGCGTGCTCGGGTGTAGCGTGTTTATTACGTAACTGGTCACGTGTGAGTTCAACATCTGTACCCGGTCACGTGCACATGTCATATGAATTAGCCCCTGTCACACACCACAAAGGACAGCAGTGACCGGACCACCATCTTCTGTTACTCTGACAATGCCACTCACAGACCTGCGCAACATCACCCTCCACCTCGCCCTCCGCTACACCTCCCGCTTTGGTTTGAACAGGTATGTACCACACCCTTCTTCACTTCCCGTGCCCATCCCCCTCTAGATCCCAAGGCACCTACTTTTACCAAATCATACGGAAATCCCCTCCAGACACCTACCTCGCCGATCTCAAACACCTATCCCAACCCTCCCCAACATCTCTCCTCGGAAGACTCTTGCGCGAGGCATGTGGCACGCTGCCACAGCTGATTCCCCAAGAGCCGGTCCATGACAACACGCAGTCGCGCCGTGCGTGGTACAACTTTGAAATGAAGTACGGTCCTTCGCGAATGGCTGAACCGCCCCAAGAAGCCTCAGCGCCACGCGCCACTGCCCTCTCGGACCAAAAAGTTACAGACGAATCCCCCGCGTCAGACGATCCTGTGTCCGCGGGCGTCATTACCCTTGTCCGGCAGCCGACATCGCCGCCACCGGCTACTCAACCGAGCTTCGCCACACTATCTGCGCAACAACTACCCTTGTCCCCTATCCCAGTTGAAACTCCACCTAGGAGTGCTGACACATGGTATGATCTCCCATCCTATCCGCGTGTAGTTTACTCACAATCTCTTTAAAGCCAATATCAATATCCACACACTTATGGGATCACGAATACCCAGTCTTCATTTACCTCGCCTATAAACGATAGCAATCTACACCCACAGTATCTACACTATTACAGTAGTGAAACATCTACCCATTCTGAACCCATCCAGCAAGACGACATGGACTGTTTACCCCCCTCACCATTCCTATCGAGCGACGTTGACATGGACATACTGACAGATACTGAACCCGCCCCACCCTCATATGATCATTTACCATGGACCCAGTGGATCCCGATCCCGGAATATGTCCCTGTACCACCACTTCAACACAACATGTTTGTTGCTCCTCAACCAGTCTCAATCTGGCAAACCCCTGCCCAGGAACCGCCGCTCCTTGCGAATCAGTACACCTCTGGATTCACTGCGCCAACGCAGTTGTACGTCCCCTCATTCCACGTTGATACACCCACGTACTGGGACGCGGCGACAAACGGCTTGCCAGGGTATACCTTTGCCTCCGCGGCGCCAGATCTTCCAATGGATTACCACAATCTACCCACCCATCATCATGGTTCCCTCGATCCCATCGATGTGACGAGCGATCGAACCCAGGACACCGTCGAGATCCACTGGCAAGAACCGCCACCTCGCGCAGGTGCACCTGATCCCACATCCGTAGCAACTCTTCTCGACGAGTTTGAGCGATCTCTCACGTTGGTCACCCACGACACGCCCTCTTCCGCAGCAGACAACCGGAGCGACCACAATGTCCACCTTGGGCCCACGCCAGCGTGCGTCATCAAAGACGAGCGGCGAATTTCCTTCGAGCCGATCGCTATCCGCCCACCGCAAATGAACGCCTTGGATGTGCCACTTGCGATGTTGGACCCCACGTGCTCAATCGATCATCCGGACGACTCTGAACCCGGTTTAAATTCCGTCTCGGATGCAGGCAAGAACAACCAGGACAATTCTTCTTTGTTTGAAAGGGAAGCCACAGAACCGCTCGGAGAAGGCACCTGTTTTTCGAACCTGCGTGATTCTCCGCCTCCGCCTTTCGAACGAGAAGCGACGGAGCTCCTCGAAGACGACCAAGATCAGCCCCCCGTCGACCCACTACCACCATGGTTTGAAAGGGAAGCGACGGAACCACTCGAGCAAGGTGAAGATCGGCCACCCGGTTGCATGCTGGATCAACCGCGACGACCTCTCGACCCAGTGTCTCTCCCACCCGAGACCGTTTTCGAAGCATCTTTCACCCGCCCTCGCCAGCCCACGCCACCTCCCTCCCGCCGCACGAAAGCGACTCACGACACGAGCACGAACAAACGCTCCACACGCCAATCAATAGCGCGGCTCGTAGCTACCGCCCGCGCGGTCCTCGACGCGAAATGTCTTGCTACCAACAACACCAACCAAGACCGCATAGACCTGGCGCAGGCAAGTGTTCAGGCGCGGAAGCGGGCCCAACTGCAAGCCTCGTTGGGCGGCGCAAGGGTCCTACGACCCATTTTGGCGCGGTGTGGTATGGGGAGACGGGAGGAAGGCGAAGGAGAAGAAGAGGGGGAGAAGATCCGCCGCCCTGCCAGTGACCGCCGCGAACGCATGAAGCGAACGCGATTCCTCGTGCCCGACGCAGAGGAGGACGGAGAGGAGGACCTCGTGGCGAGTACCCTCGCCCGACCTCGCCGCGCACGTGGGGTGCACAAACCCATGGACGCGGCGACGTCTGCTTTGGCTGGTTCCAGCACTAGCAGACGAACCGGACCGCCGCGTTCGATACTGCGGAACGCGCGCGCCACGGCAATGCCGTACCAAAAGGCGGCGGTAAAACACGCAGGACGAAGGGCCTCCGTGCCTTGACGATGAGGCAACGGACAAACCACTGGGGTAAATGACGCGTGGCGTTGTTGACATGCTTCATGCTAAAATGGAGGATGGATGACGCACGAGCCATGAAAATGCCGAGAATGTCAGACAGGACGAATTCATGGGCAAAGGGATTGGCAGGCGTAATTGTAAGCTAGTAGTGTGGAATTCATTCGATTCCGGGAGTTTGTGTGGTGTGTATGCTTTGACGGCTCGTGGGCTTTTGATGGCGTCAATCAACAAAGACATGAGTTCAATATTCCAAACCATGGTGTCATCTCGACGCCAGCCGAGGATGCACATGCCACCACTCTATACGGCATCGACAGTCTCGATGAGCTTAGTGACCGTATGCACTGAGCGACTGTAGGGGGGAAAGGTCAAAGCTCGCCAATACAAGACCACAAGAATAGACAACGCTGGCCTTCTCGCAAGGTCGGAATAGTGCAATGAACCTTGCTACAAGATCAAATTGGCGTACAACGGCGGCCTTAGTCGCGTATCGAGAAATTTCAGCATAGTTCGGCGAACTGTCGTCGAAATTTCCTCGTCTGTTGTAAAAGCAGACGAGAGTGTATCAGGCGTGTCATGACACACCTAAAAAATTTGCAACGTACGATGCTAGTACATCACGAAGCCATTGCAGCTAGTAAGACGAGACCGCCAAGCATGTTACGAACAAACCTGTACTCACAATGGGAAAGATTGACGATCCGATTTCAACCAGCCCGTTCACCGCCAGAGGTAAAAGAAGACATGTTACCCCACAGAGTGATGAGCAAGCTAGTCGAGTACGCCAGCTTACGAGTCGAGAACAAAGGCTTGATAGGACTCCCGTCAAATATCGTTAGTGTTCTCTAGTTCACAACCGCCAGCCGCCGGCACATCCATCTTGAGGTCTTTCCCCGACGGAACCGTTCCCAACTTGTCTGTGCCTTTCAGGTGCTCCTCAGTGAGATCGTTCGTCTTTCCAGTGTAAGCTGCGGCTATGTGATGATTGCAACCGCCGCTTCGCCCTTACCACGACCCATGAGGTTCTTTGGACGTGCGACCATAAAGGGCCGGGGGATCTGGAGGACCATCATGAGACCGCCGATGGTCCATGGGAAGTAACGCCAGCCTTGATTGGAAGACCTAGGACAAGGAGTCGGGGACGCGCGCACGAAAAATGCCCATCTTATGGTGAACATTCTTCTGGAGTATGAGGACTCGCTGTTCGGGAATGCACGTGTTTTCGGGAGGATATCGCGAGCGAGTTTGATACGTATTGTACGCTCGTCGTGAACAGAGTCCTGGCAGATATGACGAGTACTCTCGTTCGCAAGTCGGAGGATAAGACTACCTTTGACGTCGAGGAAAGGTTTCGCCAATGGATTGCCTGCCTGGCAGTCGTAACAAGGTCACCTAGCTATGATCCGAGTAAGAATAAGCGCCGAAAACACGAGGCACCTCTGTGAACGTTGAACACCATATTGAGAACCAGGGAGCCACTTGGCGCACCACTAGCACGAGTAAACCGCAATACCTCTTTCTTTCACTCTTCGAAGCCCACGGCGTACCATCGGTGAGGATGTCGTCGACGAATACCGGTGCGTAGCAGTTCTGAGTTGTGTCTGTATTTGTGTGATGCTGACAGTTCGGGAAGACCCAACAATAGTACTTGACACTGGTCGCTCTGGTTGGGTGTTTGGAGTCGCATTCCACCCTGACGGCATCCATGTTTTGGGCGGGAGTGGAGATGCGATTGGACGATGGCGACTTGCAGACGGCCGGGAGGTCGGAAAACAAACGGGAGTGGATTTGCGCGCCATCGCTGTGTCGAGAGATCACAAGCGGGTTGTGTGTGGGACTTCTCAGAGCGGGGCAAGTGTATGGGACACAGAGCTGCGTGAAAAGGTCGTCGAGGTGGAGGGCAGAGAATCGGTGTGGGCGGTCGATGTCTCCTCGGACTCGACTAGATTCGCCACCGGGACTGATGCAAAGACAGCGAGCGTCTGGAGCATCACAAGCGGAGAGAGACTCGTTGGCCCACTCAAGCATGACAAAATAGTCACTGGAGTCAAATTCTCACCAAATGGCGAGCACATCGCCACTGCTTGCCGGGGGGGTTCCATTCGTGTCTTTGACACTCACAACGGCGACGAGGTCATCAATATCAAGACTACCACACCATTAACAAACATAATCACTCCACTTGCATGGTCAAACAATGGCCAGCAAATTTTTGCCACATCTGAGGGCGACACAATCCGGTCTTTCGAAGTCTCCACCGGGTCCCAGCTTGCTGAAACGCAGATGCTCGGCGAACTTGAAGGCGGCGGGCTCGAGTCTATCGCTCTGGCTACCAATGGCAAATTCCTCGCTACCAATGGAAGCAGTACTATCTCATTCCTGGAAACCTCAACGCTGACTCGGATCGGACCTGTCATCAAGGACGGTACAACGATACATTCAATTGCCCTCTCCACAGACTGCAACTATCTTGCGACTTTACGAGATAACGGGAAAATAAATGTGCATACCCTGGGTCGTTTTCTCCCGGACTTTTATGGTCCTTTCAGTGTAAGTATTTGGCCCGCATTCTGTCTCCCATGTTGACACACTATGTTAGATATCTACTCCCGAGGAACAACAAGATGAGCAGCCTTCGACCTCGGGCAGCCACGACAACGAGCGATCTGACTCCACAACGGTAGGATCTTACAATTCGGTCATCAAACCTACTTTCGCTGACTCCTTCATTGTCTACGTATACTAGGAACAACCAGGGAAATCAAGTCGAGTCGACTCCGTCGACCACAACGAGGACGTCGATGGCGATCTCCTCGAGGTATTTGTTCGTTCGTTCATTCCCCCTTGGACCGAGCTCTGATGACCACATAGGTCGAGCTGCCATCGAGTTCGGCCGCTCCTGAGTTCGACTACAACGAGGTTAATGATCACTATTTTCCCTCATTTTTGTGCTGACGCTCCTGCAGTCACTATCCCTGGCGTCCTCCGAGTCCGTCCATCCCCACAAGGAAGACGCATCGCCAGAAGTACCACCCCCTGGCACATCCAATGCCATGCCACAGTCGTTGGATGCACTACCTACGACCTCCCCTCGGGATGCACCTCTCGAAGAAAATATCAATACAAACAAGTCATCTCAGGGAATTTCAATGCTCAAAAGGTTCTTACCAACGAGGATCAGGAAGAGTAACAAGGACTCAGCACTGCACAAGCCCGATCGAGTTCCCAGAAAATCGCGTCGGGCTGTTGATAATCAATCTCGTTCCCATTCACCAGCAAGGGTGGAAGACTCAAATGTGGGACCTTCGACGATGGCTGCTGCCAGACCTAAGCGAGTGAGTGCTTTCTTGATACACGATCAGATGTAGTGTGTCCAACATATCATCCTAGCGAGTGGTTGCGACATCTTTCAGAGTGCCAGAGCCCAAGGTCGGTTGTTCCTCGAGTTTGTATGCAGGCACTTATCAGGCGTTGCAGCATAAATCGCGTACCAAGCCTGCTCAATCAAAGGAAGGTGCTTCTCGCAGTGGACAAGGTGCGGCGGAAGCAGGCGCAGTGCGTGTTTTTCTGGTGATGGTAGACCATGTTACAGCTCATGTCCTATTAGGCGCAACAAGCACACAATCTGACCCATCCCTCTGACGCGAGGATCCATGTAACAGTACGCGTACCTTTTTTTTTTATAGCTTACATTCTTAGACTCACAGTGGGTCAGGATCAACGAGAGTCAGGCGCCGCTATCGTTTCAATCAAATTCCCCGCATGGTTGTTGTGTCGTGGCTCAACCAATGGAGATGGGACTCATGGATGATCTTGGTGCAGCCGAGTAGATCGATCGTACAGTTCCTTAGCATTACCTCGTGGCATTGGTGTGCGTCGTAAGAAACCCGTTTATAACTGATCGAGCTCGCTAGTCTAGTCAGTCAACAGTCCCTGAGGACATCGTGATACCCACGTAAAGGTTGGAATTGGAAGATACTACTGCGATTCGAAAAAATGTCAACGAAGGCGTGTGTTGGGATGTCGCATTTAACCTCCCACTCCGTTGTTTTCTCGCTCATCGCGGATCCTTGTATTACCTAGTGCGAGCGTTCACGACCTGCAGTACCTGATTGTCCCTTGTGAAGGGAGACTCGCTAGTAGACGATCGACTCTCGGAGAATTGACTACTCGTTCCAAGGGTACCATCCACATCGATGGGCTCCTCCTCACACGGTCCCTTTCAGGTGATGATACCAGTTCGGAAGGGAATCTGCACATCCAGTCTGATCACCGCACACGGAATTGCGAGTACAGCACGTTCAGACGACCTGAATTACTCGATCGATTACACTATGCTGGAGTGTACGCGACACTGCATGACGGCGACATGCTATGCGACTCTCGGGGTGCACATCGATCGTGCGTTCAACACGCTGTTTCGTTGGCATCCCGACGTACACAAAACGAGCGTCGTCGCAATGCTGAAATCATCCTTACCCTGCGTTGCATTCGAGAGGACGCACAACTTTTTCTTCAAGAAACTCAATCTTCGACCTGGAGCACACATATCGTGTAAACCCCGACCCATGTGTCTAGCTTCGTCGCTCGAGGGGAGGGAACGCACTGCGTTCAATCTTCTAGCTCTGAAGCATCCCAGCTCGTGGAGACATCCAAAACTTTTTTTTCCCCAAGAAGTCAGTGAAAATCGGCCAGACTGATCAGAGCGAGCACTTTGAGCAGCCGTCGCTGTCGGGTATACTGACTACTGTGAGGACCGACTTGATCCAGAGGGCGAGGGGAAGGCCGTTTTTGCCGCTTGCAGGTCGTGGAATCATCACAAAGTTCTATGGTACTAGCAAGAGGACGTGGATCGGTGATTGCAGGGAGTGTTTGTTCTGGCCAGCTCATCAGTATCGATTCTCATGAAGTCTGGAATGGCACCGGTTACATGTCGCGTGGATACCCGCCAAGTCGAGCCCGCGTTTGAGGGCGGTATAGAGTCTGTCAAAATACTGCAAGGGTTCGTAGTTTGGCTCGTCGATCTTGCCTGTTCGTTGAAGTATCGAAATACGGCGGTTACAAATTGCCTTGGAAGGAAAAGTACAAGACACGACGCGCACTCGATTACACTGGCCTGTATACCTCGTTAGTAGGATTGGCCTCCAAAAGCTCAGCAGAGTACCTGAGAGCAATCTCAGGCGCTTCTGTGGCTTCCACGTAGATGTTTATTTTGCCCGTGACGAACCTGGGAAGTTGTTGGGTGTCTGAAGGCATTGCTGATATCAACGAGACATGACATGGGTGGGAGCGCGACCATTCGGGCTCCGAGTGTGAGCGTTCACGACCTGCAGTGATTGTCCCTAGCATCGAGCACAAAGTATAATTCTAAAAACGCCTATACCTATGAACAGGTCCCAGGGATGTGACGTGGTGTGGTGAACTGACATACAATCTCGTGGAGAACATTCTTCTCGAGCATCAGCGCTCGCTGTTCGAGAGCATGCTGGAGTCTTGTGCACAGTAAGTAGGTCGCGAGTGGGTCTAGTGTGGACTGTAGGCGCGTCATGAACAGACTCCAGAGACCAAGTACGACGAGCACTCAGGCTCGCAAGTCCCAGGATAAGACTGCCCTTGGAGATGAGGAAAGGTTTCGCCGATGGATCGCTTGCCTGATCGTCGCAACGAGGTCACCTGGAGGGACGCGAATAAGCACAAGCGCCAAAAATACGAGGCCCTGACAGTGACAGACCATATTGAGAATAAGGAAATGCATTTATGGAGCATCGCTTTGCGCCACGAGTAAACCGAAACACCTCCTTCTTTCGCTTTTCGAAGCCCACGACTGCGGTCCGTAATCGGTGAGGATGTCGTCGACGAATACCGGTGCGTAGTAGTTCTGAGGAGTGATTGTGTAATCCTGACAATCCAGTAAGACCCAACAATAGTGCTCGACACAGGTCGCTCTGATGGGGTGTGTGGGTGTAGAGACTTATGCAGACAGATCCGAGTCAGTGTTACCTCGCAGTTCTCAGAGTGGGTCGATGAGCTCACCAGTCATTCAAAGATCACCCAGAAAATCATGATAGTCACTACACACACGAAGGTTGAGATCGGAGGACCAGTGCCCAATTGATTCGAGCTACTCCAATTCCTCCCGTGTCGATGATTTTCATCATGACACAAGTACTACTTTGTGCGAGCACTCACGACCACAGGAATGAATCTCCCTACAATGTGAACAGGGACCTCCTGGAGTGCTGCTACTCGTTGAATTCAACTGGGAGGGGCACCATCCACATCAATGATCTCCTCCTCACATCAATGTCCCTGTTTGGCGACGGTAACTGTGACAAGGAGCCCGATCAATGCACACATCGTGAAAGTCCTTGATCGACTGGGAGTTTGTGTGGTGTGAATGCTTTGACGGCTGCCAGACTTTTGATGGCGTCGATCGACGAAGACATGAGTTCGATATTCCAAATCGTAGTGTACATCTCGACACCAGCCGAGGATGCACATGCCACCACTCTATACGGCATCGACAGTCTCGATGAGCTTAGTGGCCGTATGCACTGAGTGACTGTCAGGGGGAAAAGGTCAAAGCTCGCCAATACAAGACCACAAGAATAGACAACGCTGGCCTTCTCGGAATAGTGCAGTGAAACTTGCTACAAGATCAAATTGGCGTACAACGGCGGCCTCAGTCGCGTATCGAGAAATTTCAGCATAGTTCGGCGAACTGTCGTCGAAATTTCCCCGTCTGTTGTAAAAGCAGACGAGAGTGTATCAGGCGTGTCATGACACACCTAAAATATTTGCGACGTATCATGCTAGTACATCACGAAGCCATTGCAGCTAGTAAGACGAGACCGCCAAGCATGTTACGAACAAACCTGTACTCACAATGGGAAAGATTGACGATCCGATTTCAACCAGCCCGTTCACCGCCAGAGGTAAAAGAAAACAGGTTACCCCACAGAGTGATGAGCAAGCTAGTCGAGTACGCCAGCTTACGAGTCGAGAACAAAGGTTTGACATGACTCTTATCAACCGCCCGCCGCCGGCACATCCATCTTGAACTCTTTTCCCGACGGACCCGTTCACAACTGGTCAGTGCCTTTCAGGTGTTCCTGAGTGAGATCACTCGTCTGTCCATTGTAAGCTGCGGCTATGTGATGATTGCAACTGTCGCTTCGCCATTACCATGAGGTTCTTTGGACGTGCGAACATAAAGGACCGGAGGATCTGAGGACCATCATGACACCGCCGATGGTACCAGGGAAGTGACGCCGGCCTTGAATGGAACACCTAGGACAAGGAGTCGGGGGACGCGCGCACGAAAAATGCCCATCTTGTCGGGAACATTCTTCCGGAGTATGAAGGCTCGCTGTTCGGGAGCGTCCTGGAATGCACGTGTTTTTGGGAGGATGTCGCAAGCGGGTTTAATATGGATTGGACGTCCGTCGTGAACAGAGTCCTGGCAGATACGACGATACTCTCGCTCGCAGGTCGGAGGATAAGACTACCCTTGACAACGAGGAAAGGTTTCGCCGATGCGATTGCTTGCCTGGCAGTCGCAACGAGATCACCCAGCTATGATCCGAGAATGAGCGCCGAAAACACAAGGCACTGAACACCATATTAAGAATAAGGGAACGTGTACATGGACTTTGCGCACCACTAGCACGAGTAAACCGAAATACCTCATTCTTTCACTCTTCGAAGCCCACGATTGCGTACCATTGGTGAGGATGTCGTCGACGAATACCGGTGCGTAGCAGTTCCGAGTGATTGTGCAGTGCTGACAGTTCAACCAGACCCAACAATAACAGTACTTGATACCGGTCGCTCTGATTGGGTGTGTGGAGTCACGTTCCACCCTGACGGAATACATGTTTTGGGCGGGAGTGGAAATGCGATTGGACGATGGCGACTTGCAGACGGTCGGGAGGTCGCAAAGCAAACGGGAATGGCCTTGCGCGCCATTGCTGTGTCGAGAGATCACAAGTGGGTCGTGTGCGGGACTTATGGGAACGGGGCGAGTGTATGGGACGCAGAGCTGCGTGAAAAGGTCGTCGACGTGGAGCAAGACGTAGAGGGCGGAAACTCGGTGTTGGCAGTCGATGTCTCCTCGGACTCGACTAGATTCGCCACCGGGACCGACGTAAACACAGCGAGTGTCTGGAGCATCACAAGCGGGGAGAGACTCGTTGGCCCACTCGAGCATGACGGACAAGTTACTGGAGTCAAATTCTCACCAAATGGCGAGCACATCGCCACTGCTTGCTGGGGGGGTTCCATTCGCGTCTTTGACACTCGCGACGGTGACGAGGTCATCAATATCAAGACTACCACACCATTAACAATTATAATAACTCCACTTGCATGGTCAAACGATGGCCAGCAAATTTTTGCCACATCTGAGGACAACAAAATCCGCTCTTTTGAAGTTTCTACTGGGTCCCAGCTTGCGGAAACGCAGATGCTCGAAGGCGGCAGGCTCGAGTCTATCGCTCTGGCTACCAATGGAAAATTCCTCGCTACCAATACAGAGCATACCATCTCTTTCCTGGATACCTCGACACTCACTCGGATCGGACCTGTCATCGAGAACAGTTTAACGATATTTTCAATTGCCCTCTCCCCAGACTGCTACTATCTTGCGACTGGACAAATGGACGGGAAAATTAGTGTGCGTACCTTGGGCCACATTCTCCCAGACTTGTACGGTCCTTTCCGTGTAGGTATTTGGCTCCCAATCTGTCTCCCATGTTGACACACTATGTTAGCCATCTACTCCCGAGGAACGACAACAATACGAGCAGCCTTCGACCAAGGGCAGCCGCGACAACGATCGATCTGACTCCACAGTGGTAGGGTTTTGCAATTTGGTCACCAAACCTACTTTCGCTGACTCCTTCATTGTCTACGTATACTAGGAACAACCAGGGAAATCAAGTCGAGTCGACTCCGTCGACCACAACGAGGACAGTGGTGGCGATCTCCTCGAGGTATTCGTTCGTTCGTTCATTCCCCCTTGGACCGAGCTCTCATGATCACATAGGTCGAGCTGCCATCGAGTTCGGCCGCTCCTGAGTTTGACTACAACGAGGTTAATGATCACTATCTCCCCTCATTTTTGTGCTGACGCTCCTGCAGTCACTATCCCTGGCGTGCTCCGAGTCCGTCCATCCCCACAAGGAAGACGCACCGCCAGAAGTACCACCTCCTGGCACGTCCAATGCCGTGCCACAGTCGTTGGATGCGCTACCTATGACCTCCCCTTGGGATGCACCTCCCGAAGACAATGTCAATACAGCCAAGTCATCTCAGGGAATTTCAAAGCTCAAAAGGTTGTTACCAACGAGGATCAGGAAGAGGAACAGGGACTCGGCATTGCACAAGCCCGATCGAGTTCCCAGAAAGTCGCGTCAGGCTGGAGATCATCAATCTCGTTCCCATTCACCAGCAAGGGTGGAAGACTCCGACGTCGGACCTGCGACGATGGCCGCCGCTAGACCTAAGCGAGTGAGTGCTCCCTTGATACACGATCGGATGTGGTGTGTCTAACATATCCATATCATCTTAGCGAGTGGTTGCGACATCTTTCAGAGTGCCAGAGCCCAAGGTCGGTCGTTCCTCGAGTTTGTATCCAGGGACTCATCAGGCGTTGCAGCGTAAATCACGTACCAAGCCTGCTCAACCAAAGAAAGGAGCTTCTCACAGTGGACAAGGTGCTGCAGGTGCGGCGGTAGCAGGCGCAGTACGTGTTTTTCAGGTGATGGTAGACCACGTCACAACAGCTCACGTCCTATTAGGCACACCAAGTGAACAATCCGCCTCATCCCTCGACCGCGAGGATCCATGTAACGGTGCGCGTACTTCTTTTAGTTTACATTCTTAGACTCACAGTGGGTCAGGAACAACGAGAATCAGGCGACGCTATTATTTCACTCAGGTTACCCGCATGGATGTTGTGTCGTGGGTCAACTAACGAAGATGGAACTCATGGATGATCTAGGTAATTTGATGTAGCAAGCCGTGTAGATTGATACTACAGTTCTTCAGTGTCACCTCGTTGCGTTGGTGCCCGTCCATGATTGATGAAGCTCGCTAGTCAGTCAACAATCCCCGCAGAAATCGTGATACACACGCAAAGGTTAGGATTGGAGGATACTACTCAGCAAATGGAGTTTGTCAATCAAGACGAACGTGGTGCCCGCTCAGAGGATGGCGCAATCAACCTCCCACTCCGATAATATTTCTTTCATCACGGATCCAGGTATTACTTAGTGCGAGCGTTCACGACCTGAAGTGACTGTCTTGAGGATTTGCCCGATCTGATTTTCACATCCTTCCATACCTCATAAAATGCCGAACTGACATTTGATCCCCTATAAGACGAGGATCATGCTTGAATTTTGCTAACAAGTATCGTACACTTGTGTGCTAATAACATGCCATTTACACTCCAGGTGATTATCCGTTGTAGACAACGACTCGGGAGAAGATACACCGATGATCCAGATCTACTCACATCGTTCCCTCTAGGCTGGTGACAATACGAGCCTGCACATTCACCGTCTATTCTACTCCCCCTGATCACTGCATACTGGCACGATGACAGCACATCAGACGATCTGACCTACTACTTGACGACTACCATGCTGGAACGTATGCGACGTTCATGGCGACACGTTACGCGAGTCTCGAAGCGCTCGTTCACCGTGTATTCGAGACTTTGTTTCGTTGGCACGCCGACGTACAGGAAACGGCCATCTCTTTGCCTCGATTCACAACCGAGGCGACGCGCAGGAGAAACTGGACATCGACGGGCCCGTCCTAGCAGTTCGCCCCCGTCGGAACTACCCAACCGCCCAACCTTGAACATGCCAGTGGGTTCAAAGGTTCAAGCCGTTCGTGGAGACAAATGGGCTATACTGCGAAAGGACGTTCGAGCTATGGTTTCGACGTTGATTTGAACCGTCGTCAACATGTATTCCCCGTAGGCATGGCCGAAGAATTGAATAAAGGCGGGCGGGTTAACGTGCGATGACAAGAAAGACTGGGACGTACACACCACATTGCGGAACACTTTGAGGGTTGTAAAAAGCAGGCTGAAGGTGCGCATCGCGAGGAAACGAGAAGGTATGACTTATGAAATCACTAGAGTACAGGTAGCTTAAATTCACAATATACTGTACCATACAAGATGCGGACAGCGAGAGCACGACGACGAATGAAACGACACAACGACGTGAACGAACATTTTTTTCGAAAGCGAGCAATGGCATGTGTACAAGCATCACAGAATCTCGGCCACGTCGGCGTGGATATCATTTGCGGTGAACTGGTGTTCGAGTCCCGGAGAAATGATCTGGTATGTCGCTGCGGCATGATTAAACTCTGTGTGTTGGGGGCAGCAATGCGTTAAAGGACTGTTTGGGGTGTGGAGTCAGCTATAATGCCTGGGTATAGGCATCTATTTTGGGGCGGGAACGGGGTCGAAAGGGAAAAAGGGCCGGGTCCCGTCTTCAAAATGTGAGTGAGTGTCGTCTGTAGTAGAGGTATTTCCCCAAGTCCCCCCATTGGAAGGGCACGGATCCATGGGTACGCGAAGATGAGCCTGGGTGGCCCACCGATCCCTAATTCGTACTCATGTTGGCATAGAAAGATCGTTTCGTCTTTGGAAGGGGGACTCACCGCCGATGAATGACAGGCCCAGGCATGAAGCCCATCGTGGACGTCATAGTAGGTGTCGACGTGCTCAGTGAACTGACATTTTTCCTGTCCGCTTAGTCACTCAAACAGCAAGATAAGATCAAATATCTCGAAAGACAGCTAACTTAGCTCAAAATCGTAAGCAAAAATTGTTAGCGTCCAGACGACTATAACGGCGCCTTTCCATGAGGTTCGAATGGCAATAACAATGCAATGAACCCTGCTACAAAGAATATCGCACGAGCAATCCGGATCTGCATGGAGCCTCATGTTCAAATTCGCATACAATGCAATTATGGGCGTCTACGCCACTAAGTCAAGTCAGTCTCAGTTTCAGATACCGAGCTTGGCCCAAGAAGCCGATCCACTCACCATGATGCCGAATACATTATTCGTACTCACAACGATGGCATTTCCGGTCCTTCGCTCCCTCACAGGGAACAACTTCAGCAACACCACCTATAATACGCCGTACATAACATTGCTCCTGAAGCTGTATCCACAGATCCATCCGAACAGTGCGTTCGACGTGCATGCCATCGATGCAAGAACTCCAGTCAGCACGTGGAGGAACTCAGTGAATGCATGACCTACAAGACGGTCTAGCGTAGGACATAATTGTGGATATTGAAAGGTTACCACACCGTCAGAGGAACGGCAACTCTACGCGCCAGGAAGACCGATCATCCCCAGGACGATTTCCTGGGGTTTGTGTCAGCATTCCACAAATCTGTGGCGACGGGGTCACTGACATTCCGATATGTGAAATACACAGAGTTGTCCTCCTCCACCTTCAAGGCACGCCACACCTCTGAAGGAGATTGTGATATTACATACCAATATGTCACGAAACTAGTGTACCTAAGACGAGACTGAGCACCGAGCATGTTACGAGCGAACCTGTACTTACAATGGGAAAGCAAGATCGACCATCGATCAGCGTTGAGTTGATTATCCTATTTCAACCAGCCTGGCCACGGCCAGAGGTCAAAGGAGACAGGTTACTGCACAGAGTGATGAACAAACCACGCAAGTGCGCCAGCTTATGGGTCGCGAACAAAGGCTCGACATAGATCTTATCAAAGATCACCCGTGTTCTCTTCACAGCCGCCGCCGTCGACACGTCCATCTTGAGGTCTTTCCCCAACGGATCCATTCCCAACTTGTCAGTATCTTTGAGGTGCTCCACAGTGGGATAGGTCGTCTTCTCATTGTAAGCCGCGGCTATGTAGATGATTGCAACCGCTGCTACGCCCCTACCACGACCCATGAGGTTCTTTGGAAGTGATTAGAGGTTGAATGCAAAGAACCGGAGGATCTAGAGGAGCGTTATCAAACCGCCGATGGTAGTAACACCAGCCTTGGTCATTGGAAGACGTGGGACAAGGGATCGGTGGACCCGCGCACGAAATATGCCATGGAGAACATTCTGCGGGAGTGGGACGACTCATTGTTCGAGAGCGTCCTGGAATGCACGTGTTTTTGGGCGGATATCCCGAGCGGGTTTAATAGGATTGGACGTTCGTCGTGAACAGAGCCCTGGCAGAAACGACGAGTACTCTCACTCGCAAGTCGGAGGATAAGACTACCCTTGACAACGAGGAAAGGTTTCGCCGGTGCGATTGCTTGCCTGGCAGTCGCGACGAGATCACCCAGCTATGATCCGAGAATGAGCGCCGAAAAACACAAGGCACTGAACACCATATTAAGAATAAGGGAACGTGTACATGGACTTTGCGCACTACTAGCACGAGTAAACCAAAATACTTCTCTCTTTCACTCTTCAAAGCCCACGATTGCGTACCATCGGTGAGGATGTCGTCAACGAATACTGGTGCGTAGCAGTTCCGAGGAGTGATTGTGCAGTGCTGACAGTTCGGGAAGACCCAACATTAGTACTTGACACTGGTCGCTCTAATTGGGTGTGTGGAGTCGCGTTCCACCCTGACGGAATACATGTTTTGGGTGGGAGTGACGGTGGAATTCGACGATGGCAACTTGCAGACGGTCGGGAGGTAGGAAAACAAACGGGAGTAGAGTTGCGCGCCATTGCTGTGTCGAGAGATCACAAGTGGGTCGTGTGTGGGACTTATGGGAATGGGGCGAGTGTATGGGACGCAGAGCTGCGTGAAAAGGTCGTCGACGTGGAGGGCAGAAACTCAGCGGTGCGGGCAGTCGATGTCTCCTCGGACTCGACTAGATTCGCCACCGGGACTGATGCAAACACAGCGAGCGTCTGGAGCATCACTAGCGGGAAGAGACTCGTTGGCCCACTCGAGCATGACGGAGAAGTTACCGGAATCAAATTTTCACCAAATGGCGAGCACATCGCCACGACTTGCATAGGGAAATCTATTCGCGTCTTCGACACTCACAATGGTGTCGAGGTCATCAATATCAAGACTACGACACCATCAACACAAATAATAACTCCACTTGCATGGTCAAACGATGGCCAGCAAATTTTTGCCACATCTGCAGACAACAAAATCCGGTCTTTCGAAGTCTCTACCGGGTCCCAGCTTGCTGAAATACAGATGCTCGAAGACAGCATGCTCGAGTCTATCGCTCTGGCTACCAATGGCAAATTCCTCGCTACCAATGCAGGCCGTACCATCTCGTTCCTGGGTACCTCAACGCTGACTCAGATCGGCCCTGTCATCAAGGACAGTACAACGATAGATTCAATTGCCCTCTCCCCAGACTGCAACTATCTTGCGACTGGACAAAGGGACGGGAAAATTAGTGTGCGTACCTTGGGCCACATTCTCCCGGACTTTTATGGTCCTTTCAGTGTAAGTATTTGGCTCCCCTTCTGTCTCCCACATTGACACACTATGTTAGCCATCTACTCCCGAGGAACGACAACAAGACGAACAGCCTTCAATCTCGGGCAGCCACAACAATGAACGACCTGAGCCCACAGTGGTAGGGTTTTGCTATTCGGTCACCAAAACGACTTGCGCTGATTCCTTCACTGTGTACGTGCACCAGGAACAACCAGGTAGCCCCAACCCAGTCGAGTCCGGAGTCCACGAGGATGGTGGTGGAGGTCTCCTCGAGGTATTCATTTGTTCGTTCATCCCCCCTTGGACCGAACGCTCACGATCGCGTAGGTCGAGGCGCTGTCGAGTTCGGCCGCTCCCGAGTTTGACTACGACGAGGTTAGTAGTTGCTATTTTCTCTCGTTTCCGTGCTGACGCTCCTGCAGTCACTATCCCTGGCGTCCTCCGTTCATCCCCACGAGGAAGATGCACTGCCTCCTGGCACGTCCAATGCCGTGCCACAGTCGTTGAATGCCCTTCCTACAGCCTCCCCTCGAGACACAGATATAGAAGAAAATGTCAATACTACGGCCTCTTCTCGGGATGTACCTCCCGAAGAAAATATCAATGAAGCCAAATTATCTCGGGGAATTTCAAAGCTGATAAGGCTGTTGCCGACGAGGGTCAGGAAGAGTAACCAGGGCTCCGCACTGCACAAGCCCGATCGAGTTCCCAGAAAATCGCGTCGGGCTGTCGATCATCAATCTCGTTCCCATTCACCAGCAAGGGTGGAAGACTCAAATGTGGGACCTTCGACGATGGCTGCTGCCAGACCTAAGCGAGTGAGTGCTTCCTTGATACACGATCGGATGTGATGTGTCCAACATATCATCTTAGCGAGTGGTTGCGACATCTTTCAGAGTCCCAGAGCCCAAGGTCAGTTGTCCCTCGAGTTTGTATGCAGGCACTCATCAGGCGTTGCAGCGTAAATCGCGTACCAAGCCTGCTCAACCAAAGAAAGGTGCTTCTCACAGTGGACAAGGTGCGGCAGGTGCGGCGGAAGCAGGCGCAGTGCGTGTTTTTCTGGTGATGTTAGGACATCACAGCTCATGTCCTATTAGGCGCAACAAGCACACAATCTGACCCATCCCTCTGACGCGAGGATCCATGTAACAGTACGCATACCTTTTTTTTTATAGCTTACATTCTTAGACTCACAGTGGGTCAGGATCAACGAGAGTCAGGCGCCGCTATCGTTTCAATCAAATTCCCCGCATGGTTGTTGTGTCGTGGCTCAACCAATGGAGATGGGACCCATGGATGATCTAGGTGCGGCCGAGTAGATCGATCGTACAGTTGCCTAGCATTACCTTGTGGCATTGGTGTGCGTCGTAAGAAACCCGTTTATAACTGATCGAGCTCGCTAGTCTAGTCAGTCAACAGTCCCTGAGGACATCGTGATACACACGCAAAGGTTGGAATTGGAAGATACTACTGCGATTCGAAAAAATATCGACGAAGGCGTGTGTTGAGATGCCGCATTAACCTCCCGCTCCGCTGTTTTTCTCGCTCATCACGGATCCTTGTGCTACTAGTGTGAGCGTTCACGACCTGCAGTGATTGTCCCTTGTGAACGGGGACTCGCTAGTAGACGAACAACTCTCGGAGAATCGACTACTCGTTCCAAGGGCACCATCCACATCGATGAGCTCCTCCTCACACCGTCCCTCTCAGGTGACGGTACCGGTGAAGGGAACATGCACATGCACAATCTTCACAATCTGTTCTATTATAGCACGTTTTGCAGCTTTGTCGTATCACAATGGAGCGGGCAACCTGGTATTTCATTGTTCATATATTCTGCGAAGGCGTCGGCGATGGAACGAGACGGCTGTTCCTCGCTAACGTCACCAATATTGTTAATCGAAGATCATTCTAGGAATTCGCATTTTGTTCCTCACCGGCGACTCTTCAATGCCATTCATTACCATTCTACAACTTCATGACCTCCTCGGCCAGCTCCCTCGTCAACCCACAATAATTCACAAGGTTCACCACAGACATCTTTGCTGGTACACGGCCCGTATCCCCACCTCCCTTGTGGGCAACTGAGCGTAGACTGCCTCCCCATCCAGAAAAGAGACACAATTCTCGAGCATAGCTTGAACCGCCAGTGTAGATTCCGATGGTGTTCCTTTGGAGTCCTCCAGCTCTGGACTCGCCAGGGATGTGATACATGCATGACCTATCACATTTCCGCTCAAAGCTTTGAGCATGCCTTCGCCATTCGTTTCCCACCACTGCTCCATTGGCTTCTGGTCCTCGAGGTGGGTGATAACGAGAGGAACAGGGACTTGCCCCTCGCAAAGGAATTCCTCGAGTAGTAACCTATAGCAGTTTGATTCCGATGGAGTGAGCCTGCCGCATTTCTTGACGAAGACGAGAAGATCAGCGCCACTTTCTGCAGACAATCTATGGATGAGCTGCACGACATTCACTACAGCTTGTCTGATGTTATCGTAGCCGTTGCGAACTCCGTTGAAACCAACGGTGTCCCAGATAACGAACTGTTCCTTGGGGGTGTCGATCACGTGTGACGTAGATTCAGAGTCTAGCATACAGGATTCCGTGTCTGCGGTGACTCGAGCGACAGGACGCCCAGCGATGAGATTGATGACCGAGCTCTTTCCGACACCTGCTTTCCCAAAAAAGGACCACGTTGATGGGGCGTCCCGGTCTGCTGAACTTCTCCACTAATGCTGTAGCATCACGATTGCTCAACGCGTAGTGGGTGGCGATGTCGAGGGAGGATGCCTCATGAGACGATAGATTACGATATGAGCCTGCACATTCAGTCTGTTCTACTCTCTCTCATCACCGTGGCACGTGCACACGACCGCGCAACTTGAACAGCACATCAGACAAGTACTCGACGACTGTTATGCTGGAGTGTATGCAACACTCATGGCGACCCTACGCGAGTCTCGAAATGCTCGTCCACCGTGTATTCGAGGCTCTATTTCGTTGGCACTCCGATGTACACGAAACGAGTGTTGTCGTGACGCTGCACTGATGCTTTGCCTCGTGTATGACCGAGACGACGCGTAGGAGACTCATCAGAGATTGACAGGCCCGTCCTGGCAGTTCGCCAGAGTCGTTGGTGTGAATCTTCAGGAGACGGTGCATTTGAGAAAAATAGCCGTCGAGTTCGATATTATTATTCACAGAAGACCGTTCCCATTCCTCGGTCTTCTGACGTCTACCCACAAAGCGCATAACCGTATCACTACAAATAAGGCAACGGGTTAATGTGCAAATGGATTTCACAGACATTCGCTTCCTCGGCGTACCTCACCGTACACGCTCTCACATCGGCCATCCGAGCTGAATGTCACGAAGTCATTGTACCTTGGACAAGACTGAGCACGGAGCATGTTACGAACGAACCTATACTCACAATGGGAAAGCAAGACCGACCATCGATCAGCGCTGAATTGACGGTCCTATTTCAACCAGCTTGGCCACGGCCAGAGGTCAAAGGAGACAGGTTACTGCACAGAGTGATGAACAAGCCAGGCAAGTACGTCAGCTTATGGGTCGCGGACGAAGGCTCGACATATCACCCGTGTTCTCTTCACAGCCGCCGCCGTCGACACATCCATCTTGAGGTCTTTCTCCAACGGATCCATTCCCAACTTGTCAGTGTCTTTGAGGTGCTCCGCAGTGGGATAGGTCATCTTCTCATTGTAAGCCGCAGCCATGTAGATGATTGCAACTGCTGCTACGCCCCTACCACGACCCATGAGGTTCTTTGGAAGTGATTAGAGGTTGAATACAAAGAATCGGAGGATCTAGAAGAGCGTTATCAAACTGCCGATGGTAGTAACACCAGCCTTGATCTTTGGAAGACGTAGGACAAGGGATCGGTAGACCCGCGCACGAAAAATCCCATGGAGAACATTCTGCGGGAGTATGAGGGCTTGCTGTTCGGGAGCGTCCTGGAATGCGCGTGTTTTTGGGCCGATATCGTGAGCGGGTTTAATACGGATTGGACGTCCGTCGTGAACAGAGTCCTGGGCAGATACGACGAGTACTCTTGCCTGCAGGTCGGAGGATAAGACTACCCTTGACATCGAGGAAAGGTTTCGCCGATGGATTGCCTGCCTGGCAGTCGCGATGAGATCACCTGCCAAGCTATGATCCGAGTAAGAATAAGCGCCGAGAACACGAGGCACTGTGAACGTTGAACACCATATTAAGAATAAGGGAGCCACTTGGCGCATCACTAGCACGAGTAACTTAACCGAAATACCACTTTCTTTCACTCTGCAAAGCCCACGATTGCGTACCATCGGTGAGGATGT
The DNA here is from genome assembly GCA_038093555.1 of Butyriboletus appendiculatus. Classification (NCBI taxonomy): domain Eukaryota; kingdom Fungi; phylum Basidiomycota; class Agaricomycetes; order Boletales; family Boletaceae; genus Butyriboletus; species Butyriboletus appendiculatus. Next base: position 29,581 of record JBBPSL010000139.1, read on the forward strand.
CGTCAACGAATACTGGTGCGTAGCAGTTCCAAGGAGTGATTGTGCAGTGCTGACAGTTCGGGAAGACCCAACAATAGTACTTGACACTGGTCGCTCCGATTGGGTGTGTGGAGTCGCGTTCCACCCTGACGGAATACATGTTTTGGGCGGGAGTAGAGATGCAATTGGACGATGGCGACTTGCAGACGGTCGGGAGGTCGGAAAACAAACGGGAGTAGAGTTGCGCGCCATTGCTTTGTCGAGAGATCACAAGTGGGTTGTGTGTGGGACTTATGCGAGCGGGGCGAGTGTATGGGACGCAGAGCTGCGTGAAAAGGTCGTCGAGGTAGAGGGCGGAGACTCAGCAGTGCGGGCAGTCGATGTCTCCTCGGACTCGACTAGATTCGCCACCGGGACTGGGAAAAACACAGCGAGCGTCTGGAGCATTACAAGCGGGGAGAGACTCGTTGGCCCACTCAAGCATGACAGAGAAGTTACTGGAGTCAAATTTTCACCAAATGGCGAGCACATCGCCACGACTTGCATGGGGAAATCCATTCGCGTCTTTGACACTCACAATGGTGTCGAGGTCATCAATATCAAGACTACGACACCATCAACACAAATAATAACTCCACTGGCATGGTCAAACAATGGCCAGCAAATTTTTGCCACATCTGAGGACAACAAAATCCGGTCTTTCAAACTCTCCACCGGGTCCCAGTTTGCTGAAACGCAGATTCTCGAAGGCGGCAGGCTCGAATCTATCGCTCTGGCTACCAATGGCAAATTCCTCGCTACAAATGCAGGCGGTACCATCTCATTCCTGGATACCTCATCACTGACTCGGATTTGCCATGTCATCGAGGACAGTACGACGATATATTCAATTGCCCTCTCCCCAGACTGCAACTATCTTGCGACTGGACAAATGGACGGGAAAATTAGTGTGCGTACCTTGGGCCATATTCTCCCGGACTTTTATGGTCCTTTCCATGTAAGTATTTGGCCCCCCTTCTGTCTCCCACGTTGACACACTATGTTAGCCATCTACTCCCGAGGAACGACAACAAGACGAACAGCCTTCAATCTCGGGCAGCCACAACAACGATCGATCTGACTCCACAGTGGTAGGTTTTGCTATTTGATCACCAAAACGACTTGCACTGATTCCTTCGCTGTGTACGTGCACCAGGAACAACCAGGTAAACCCAAGCCAGTCGAGTCCGTCGTCCACAAGGATGGTGGTGGCGGTCTCCTCGAGGTATTCGTTCGTTCGTTCTTCCCCCCTTGGACCGAACGCTCACGATCGCGTAGGTCGAAGTGCCGTCGAGTTCGGCCGCTCCTGAGTTTGACTACGACGAGGTTAGTAGTTGCTATTTTCTCTCGTTTCCGTGCTGACGCTCCTGCAGTCACTCTCCCTGGCGTCCTCCGAGTCCGTCCATCCCCACGAGGGAGACGCACCGCCAGAAGTACCGCCCCCTGGCACGTCCAATGCCGTGCCACAGTCGTTGGATGCGCTACCTATGACCTCCCCTCGGGATGCACCTCCCGAAGAAAATGTCAATATGGCCAAGTCATCGCAGGGTATTTCAATACTCACAAGGTTGTTACCAATGAGGATCAGGAAGAAGAACAAGGACTCGGCATTGCACAAGCCCAATCAAGTTCCCAGAAAGTCACGTCAGGCTGTCGATCATCAATCTCGTTCCCATTCACCACCAAGCGTGGAAGACTCTGATGTCGGACCTTCGACGATGGCCGCCGCTAGACCCAAGCGAGTGAGTGCTTCCTTGATACCCGATCGGATGTGGTGTGTCCAACATATCATCTTAGCGAGTGGTTGCGACATCTTTCAGAGTGCCAGAGCCCAAGGTCGGTTGTTCCTCGAGTTTGTATGCAGGCACTTATCAGGCGTTGCAGCGTAAATCGCGTACCAAGCCTGCTCAACCAAAGGAAGGTGCTTCTCGCAGTGGACAAGGTGCGGCAGGTGCGGCGGAAGCAGGCGCAGTGCGTGTTTTTCTGGTGATGTTAGGACATCACAGCTCATGTCCTATTAGGCGCAACAAGCACACAATCTGACCCATCCCTCTGACGCGAGGATCCATGTAACAGTACGCATACCTTTTTTTTTATAGCTTACATTCTTAGACTCACAGTGGGTCAGGATCAACGAGAGTCAGGCGCCGCTATCGTTTCAATCAAATTCCCCGCATGGTTGTTGTGTCGTGGCTCGACTAACGAAGATGGGACTCATGGATGATGATCTAGGTACAGCTGAGTAGATCGATCGTACAGTTGCTTAGCATTACTTCGTGGCATTGAGTGACTTATAACTGATTGAGCTCGCTAGTCTACTCAGTCCCTGAGGACATCGTGCACCAGATCTCGGCATCAATAGTAGGTGGGCTCGATGTCGGAATAGAAGTGACCCAAGAGGTCATTAATGGCTGCTACAAGCCAGTAGCCCCGCTATTAATGACTGCCGGAAGCGTCTTTAGCATCTATTCTATAGAGGAAAAGTGAAGTTACCGCAACACTAGCAACACCCTCGGCACCATAAAACATCATTGGTCTGGTATCCTATCAAGCCACACGGAGCTACCGTGATCTCTTGGCAAATGGTACGCCGGCGCCCGAATTGTGCATGTAAGTGCATGTTTCGCTTCGTGGCTGCACTTTCCTGATGCCGACCCCAACATGAAGCCCGCTCATATCTTTTATGACGATAACTGTCACCTCCACAGGCACGTCGTCAAAGAAGCCGATCCTTTTTTCGCCAACATCGGGCTTACTGTAGATGTATTTCACTTCAATTGCAAACATTCGACCACAGACAAGTACTGCCAAAAACATCGCAATCCCGCTGCATTTCCAGGTTATTGGGCGAGAATGGCATGGGGTGGTATTTCAATTCATCTGCTACAGAGCGGACTAACGCATGGCCTGGCGGGTATCACTCGATTTGCAGCGAGATGATCGATGATTATCAGACAAAACCACCGCACGTTGAAGAACTTGGCTGATGCAGGGCAGGCTCCTCATCATTGGCCACGAAAGAGTAACACTGTATGATATAACCACTTTGTACACATTCATGCATTGCCCATGACAACAACGTGTTTGACACACCGACCAGAAACAACAACACGAACAATGATAATTACAAAACTATATTCCTGGACCCGGAGGGGACAGGTTTCCAGATGCATAATGCGTGGGAAATTCAGATTCGACGCCCGTGGGAACGCTTGGCTTCCCTTTTGCGAAACCCTACCTTAACCCTGCTGTATGGTTTCC
>JBBPSL010000141.1:0-26480 GCA_038093555.1 Butyriboletus appendiculatus
TTTAGCGCGAAAATCCAACCATCGATAGCGAATCGCTCAGCCCTGGGACCGCTTCGAGTACCTGGCACAAGGGATACGTTCGCGCCTTCGCTTTCCATTCGAATGGGCTGGGTTTGTGATGTTTGAAAGTCGCGAACTTACACGATGTTCGAGAGTAGGGTCTAGGTTAGGTCGAAGTTGTGTGGAAGCTGCGCAGTCCCTATGAAACCATTTCCACCCCCGGCCCCGGGCACCGACTTGGACTCGGACCACTCCGACTCCAAATGCCTCCTCGTCAACGACCCACCTGTCTCGTCTGCCAACACCAAACCTCGAACTACACATGCGCATCCTGCAGAGCCAACTAGTAAGCCCCCCCTTTCTCCACTGAAATCAACGACCGCCGACTTTTTCTTCTTTTTTGAACTCGAGTTGCTCCGTCGCGTGCTACAAGCAACACAAAGGTTCGTGATCACCACCATCTCGTCCCTACACGTCTCCCATGTTTTGTAGAGACGTGTGCGCGTTCCCCCGGTTCTACGGGCACCCCGTCGGTGACTGTTCCTAGCGTGCCACAACGTACGCGCTGCCCCCCCACACACGTGTCACGCATATACTCATACTCCCTCAGCCCTTCGAGAACCCGACGCCACCGACCACCAACCACCACCAACAGCACCTCTCCCCCTCCAAGACCCAACCTCCCTCCGCCCACTTACCGCCCTCAAATGGCCCTACGTCCCCGACACCTCCGCCTACCCTAACCCACTCACGCGAGATGACCCTAAGCCCCTCCAAGTGCATCAATACGAAACGATAGGTAGGTTTTCTCCTTTGTGGTGGGAACAGAAACCATGCGTGATTCATGCACGTGCTTGTAGCGACGTCGTCGACGGTTCGTACGATCCTCAGGTCGAACCCCCGCCTGTGCGATCTCCTCACCTCGATCGACGCACTGCGTGGTTCGGAACGCGAAGAGGCGCTGCAGCGCGCACTCGGCGTGGACAGTCGTCTCCTCAAGAACGACGATGCGGGGACGGCGTTGGACGAGGACACGAGGGCATTTAGGAAACTGGCAGAGGCGGTCGAGATCGCAGTGAGAGGTGGGCGAGAGGACGTCTTGGGTTTGAATTGGGATTAAATGCGAGAGGTCTGGCCCTAATGACCGTTGGTCCATTGTCAGCGTGCTCCCGAGCCAACTCATCGATTGAAGCAGCTCAACGTGGACGCAAGATCATTAGACGACCCGAACCCACGCATACACACTGTCTACTTGATCCCCAAAAACAACAGGCCCCGCTTCGCCTTCTCGACCGCTTCCTCCAGCTCCCTCCCATCGCTCGCAGTCCACCACTCTGATCTGTCAATCTCCTCTGCCTTTTTCCCGCTTTTGATCGCTGACTCGAATGCGGCCTTGCGTGCATTGAGGGACGCCATTTGGCGCGGGTCCGAGTGGCCGGTGAAGATAACCACAGCGGTGCGTGCTGGGAGAGACGCATAGAGCGTGGCGAGCTGCTCGTTCAATGTCGCTTGGGCAGCTGCGAGTATTTCCGGCGACGCCTCTGCTGGCGGGCTCACCACCACCGACGCATCCGGCGTTGCTTTCGGCGTCAACCCTGAAAACACAAACAAATGATCAATTCCCCACTCAAAAAAAAAAAAAAAAAAACCTAAAACGACACTCACATCCCATCACATCCGCAATGCCGGTAAACCTCCCAAACATGAATTCGTGCGCGGGAATCGCTTGCATCAAGCCCTCCAACACTTCCCGATCACTTGCGCACCCTATCGTGGTCGTTGCCTTGGCACCATGCATCACACCCGGATTTCCGTGGTCCACGACAGCAGCTCTCACCGCCCCCTGCCCACCCCTCCCGCTGGCCCTCGCCATCCGCTCAAAGATGCTCTCATAGTCCGTCTTGAACTCACCGAATCCGGCCCCGTTTCGGATTTTGAGTCGAAGGAGATCGATACAGGCGCGAGCGTCTTCTTCGGGATCGTGTCCGCCCTCACCCCGTGTCTGGATCTCGCGATGACACCATTTCTTGGTGAGCCATGCGAGTCCGGGCTTGAGAGGTCGACCGCGGGGGTGGTGATACGTCAATGCGGTGTCGATACAGAGGGGGTGGCAGATCCGGAGGGCTTTGAGATCGGATTCGAGGGAGTGGCCGACCAGGATGGAGGTGGGGCCGCCTTGGGGTGCGAGGATGGTGAGGAGGTGGGTTTGAACCTCGGCGAGGGTTGTCGTGGCTTTTGCGAGGGATGCCTCGGTTATACCTGACCACCTACGTGGTGGTGGTGAGTGCGCGTCGAGAAATGAAAAGAGGTGGATTATTACTTTGTGAGGTAGTCGATGACGGGCTTGGGAGGTTTGACGAGCTTATCGTATACGACGATGCCGGATTCGTAGTCGACGATGCAGACCCGGGTCAATTCCTTTCCGTCTTCACTCAAACACTGCCCCGAGGGTTCAGTAGGGGTCGTGGAGAAAAAAACAAGAATAACACACCATCTCGCAGTCGATGGCATATACTCTTGAGCGTTGTCTCTCGTGTGGGAGGAGCAAGATGGAGTCAGAGACGGGTTGAGGTGTCTCTACCCAACCGTCTGGCTTGTCAAAGATGTCTGCCATGTATGATGGTATAGGATAGTCATTCTCTATCATTTGTTGCAGAGAAAGCAGGTATAGCGACGGGTCCTTGTCGAAAGCGCGTTCTGCTGCAAAGAGGCGGTGTGAGGAGGCATCGCATAGGGTAAGGACACGCATACAGGCTATTCGGGCTTCGATGCGCCTCTTTTTCTCCTCGCCGCTGAGGGGTCCCTGGAAGAATGCGCCGAGGACGGAGTACATTCTCGTGTGGTCGCCGGGTGCGCGGGTTGGGCAAGCATGGCTAAAGGTGGAGGCGATGAATGGGAAAGGCGTTTTTGAATCCGTGGGTAGCGGTATCGCAACCGGGATATTGGGGTTGGCGGTGGCTGACGTGGGAGGTGGTGGCAGGGCGAGAAAGTCGGGGAGTATTCCGGGTATCAATAGCGTGACCAATTTTTGTACGGACCGAGCATTCTGGAAAACTGTCGGTATCTTGAGGCGGAGAAAGAGAAAAGACGTACGTCGATCTTGACCCAGTTGGGGGGCGGCGAGTCTGCGACGATGTGGAGGACGAGATCACGCACATCCTGGCAGCGTCGATGATGGCAGGACGCGGACGGTCAGAGACGGGACTCACATCGATATGAATGGCGTCTTTTCTCTTGACGATTTCGCTGTTCACGTACATGAATCGGGGCATGAATGCCTACAGGGCGAGTTCACATTATGGGTCACGACGTGCAGCGGGTGGCGACACACATCGTGTTTTGCCTCGACTTTTCTGGCTTTTTTGGCTTTGCGTCGTTCCACGCGCAACCACTCTCCATCCTGTGTCGCCTCCGCATCGGGCTGGTCGTCGAGCACCTTTGGTTTCTTGTGCTGTGGGGAGAACGAGGGCGGCGGGGGTGCAGTGTCCTGAGGTCGCTTCATTGCGCACGACGACGCCGTCTTACCCGCAGCGTGCGACCGTCGGGGCAGGGGACAGGACCCCGATACACCAGGACCCCTGACAGGTGATGACCAGCACTTTGATTCCACTTGATTTGATCATGTGCCAAGACAACAACACTAAAAATGTGACTTTGTCTTGCACACACGCTGCGCAGCGTCCCACTTTCTTTTTGGCCATAAAACGACGTCCTGCCAACACCACGCTCCGCTCCTTAATGCTCTCCCTCTCCCTCCTCTCCCTCGCCCTTTTCCCCTGCGCTCTGGCAGCGCCGAACCCCGCACCACATGCGGACACCATCCATGTCCCCATCGTCCGGCGCTCGACAACCATCCAGGACCGTGTGGCGAATCTACCACAGATAATGGACTCTATAAGGCTCAAGTACGGCTACAATCCCATTAACCAGAAGAGATCTACCACCTCTGCCACTCTCACGGACGAAGTGCGTCTCTTCCGGATCTTCCTCACATCGCACCCTTATATCCCATTTTGTAGCAAAACGATTCCAGTTATTCCGCCGTCGTTAGTATCGGAACACCGTATGTACCCTTTTTTTGCTACATTCCTTCGCTTCTCATCAACTTTGTTGCAGCGCTCAGGAATTTAATTTGATTATTGATACCGGCAAGTCCTCGATTCGGCCGTGTCCTCTATTTTCCTCTCATCCCCCTCTAGGTTCTTCTGATCTATGGGTCGCCACCGATCAATGTGGTACCTGCACGTCCGACGTTCCGCTCTTCGCCACTTCAAAATCCTCAACGTACAAGAACGAATCCTCCACGCTTCAAATCACCTATGGGTCTGGTGCTGTTAACGGTTACGTCTCCCAGGACGCTGTCAGCTTTGCAGGCTTTACCATTGCGGATCAAGCGCTTCGTGCGTCGCTTTCCGTTCACCCAAGTAACACCTCTTTACTATTGTCCCCAGTTTCCGTCGCAGCCACCACGAGTAACCTGCTCAATGACGGCTTATCGGGCATCATGGGTCTTGGGTTCAATACACTCTCTACGCTCAACGCTATGCCCTTCTGGCAGTCCATGTATAGTCAGAACATGCTGTCCTCGCCCACGTTTGGATTTTACCTCGAGCGCCAAATTGAACAGGCAGCAAGCAACACTGCTCCGGGCGGAACTTTCACCCTTGGAGGCACCAACACCAGTCTGTACACAGGAAATATCGACTTTATTCCCATGCCAAATGGCGTTTCCCCTTCTTATTGGCTACAGCAGGTCCAAAGTAGGCATTTCCAATGTTACGTATGCCGGTTCTGATTGCCCGCTCTCGTTTAGCCGTGACAGTCCAGGGCAAGTCGATCTCTGTTTCAAGCAGCGATGGTCTTGCTGCCATTGACACTGGTACCACCCTCATTGGTGCACCCTCCAGCGTCACCCAGCAATTCTGGTCCAATGTCCCTGGTTCCGTCGCATTGACTGGTCAATACCAGGGCATGTACTCATTCCGTAAGCGTTTACAGTTCTTTGCGATCCTTCATATCACTCACAGATTTTATTGATGGACAGCGTGCAGCACCGCCGTTGACTCCTCCATGTCTTTCGGTGGTACCACCTGGACGATCAGCTCTACTGATATGAACCTCGGTCAGATCTCTGGAACCGGCTCAAACCAGATGTGTGCTGGTGGCCTCTTCGACATTGGGAACACTTTTGGAACCGGTCAAGGTGTCCCAGCCTGGATAGTTGGTGACACCTTCCTCAAGAACGTGTACTCTGTCTTCCAAGCGAATCCCCCAGCTGTTGGCTTTGCTCAACTTGCCAGTGGGCTGAGTACGTCGTCCGGCTCAGCTACCAACGGTGCTGGCAACCCTCTTGCGACGCAAGTAAGCGGCGTTGCGCCGAGCATGAGCCTCTCGATGTCGCTCAGCCTCGTCATGTCCCTCCTCGCAGGGTTCTTCCTCACCCTCTGAGCACGGAACGAGCCCACGATGTGCGATATAGCCCGGTCCTGTCCCTTATCCATAGCCACTCGATAATAGCGTACATATCTCACGCCCCGCATTCTCTTCGGATCCGTCCCAGCGTCCCTCCCATCCCTTAAACTCTCCTGATAACCCGATATCCGCGATCAATATACAACCCACCTCACGACGACTTTATGCTCTGACACACCCCATCCCGCTGACGCCATGATTCTCACACGTACACCGCGCGGTCAGCACCTTGGCCATCTTATCGCATATCGATCCCATCTTGCTTCGTATGCGCGTCGCTCCTTGTTTTGGTTATTTGATGTATTGTTTTTTAATGGATAGTCGACCTGGTAGTTTCACCGCCGCACGTTGTACATGTGTATGAACGCTTGTATATCGATATCAGGGACGCTTGGTTGTACATACTGCGGGCTGCATTATAAACGTTTAGAATATATACGCATACAGTCGAACCCCTTGTAACCCATGCCCCCCCGGTTTAGGCCGTAAGGTATGGGATATGAGGGGCTATGGGTTTCATGATCAGTGATCGATAACACCAGGAAAAATACCATTGTGTATTCTAGGTTAACTATGTTGGTTTCCAAGTTGAAGTCAGTCTCGCAGGGTAAAATAAGTAGTTATCTTCATCTCCTTCATCTTCTGCATTCCCAAGGCCCACGTTTCTCGCCCAAATGCACGCAACATCACCGTGAAGTTGCTAGCATAAGCAGTGTTGAGTCCCTCAACATATTTCTGCAGGCCCCGAGCAGCCTGCAGTGCCCCCCTGCGCGTCAGAATGATGTCGACAGGTTTGTCCGAGTCACCGCGTGCACTATTTTCTGCACTGTCGGCTGATCCCAGTGAATCCTCAGCATCCTGTAGCTTCGCCTCCATCACCGCATTGAAAATGTCCTGGTCCGTCGCATCAAAGAGGTTGTGAGTCTCAACAGCCGGATTCAGGAGCTCAGCAAGATTCATTCGGGTGCAGTGCTGGAGCACCCCCACTGACTCCCGGGCATCAAGAGAATGCTCAACGTCTTTGTCGGCTTGCACCAAGGGATCATCAGGAGGTTCAGAGTGAGGTATCAAGCCATTCTTCATCTGCCTCTGAAATTGGCTGATTGGCTTTTAATGCGGCCTCAAGTGAGGCTTTTCGCTCTCGAGTCTGATTCTGAAGCTTCTGCAGCCCCTTTTTTAGAAGGTCATTGGGTTTCATAGTGACGGTGATGGGAATGTGCCAGAGAATTGGGTTGAAGTTGCCACATTGGGGACTTGTTCATATTAATTATATAACAGTTATTCCTAATTTAGAGATATACTGACAATATCTGGCAGTAACATATGGGTTTTCACCCATCCAGTCGGCCATGGGATATGGGGTATGGGATATGGTTAGAATTTCCAGCATACCAACTCGGCAACTTCATAAATGTATGGATTATAAGAGGTTATGGGTTATATAGGGCATGGGTTACAAGGGGTTCGACTGTATTCATATTCGCTTTTTGTGAACAATATATGATGGGGTTTTTATCGGGCTTGGGCCGAATTTGGAGCTTGAGTACTTGGGGCCGTTTGGCAGTAGTCCGTTTGCGGCCGTTTCGTTTCATCAGAACAGCAGCGCTATCACCCTCTCGTTTCACTGCTATTGCTTACTAGTAGTCTACTACTCAAATTCCCACAGTCTCTTGCGACAAGATACTCTCCTTGAAAAGGCTTCGTATGCTATGTGCTGGCTGAGTCCCTATCTGATGGCATAAATCTACGTGTGATTGTTGTGTGGCTACTTTGACATGGGAGACGGGGCACCTTTTTCGTTTTTGGCTCGCTGGCTCGTCCGTTTGCAGACGGTTAGGACTTCAAAGTAAAACGAGACGGACGCAAACGAGCAAAAAGCAGTGACTCAGTGAGACTCTACAGGCGCGTTTTAATTTTGCTAGGGAAGGTAAAACGTTGCAAATAAACAACGTACTGTTGTTCTCGCTCCATTAATGATGGCCACCACCCAGGTCGTCATGGCCAAGCGAACGTCGTCACGTCGAGAAATGGATACAAGACCAGCCCCCACTGGCATGATGGCGATTTCGGTGGTTACCATGAGCACATTGTTTCTGGAACACAACGTCTTCGACGTGTCGCGACGACTCTCGTAATATCATTTCAGACCCGGAATGGTCCATAAGGCCCAAGATACAGTCTGGATGGCTTGGACGAACGCCAACCCCGCGCGGCGGCAAGTCCGATCAAGGCATCCCAAGCAACCGAGGCGCTGCACCTCGACCGCCTTCACAGAGGGCCCATCGTCAACGATATGCCTTTCGACGGCATCGCGGCCCTGTTCTACCAAACGCCTCAAGAGCACTTGAATGGGATGTGGAAAATCATCAAGAAGCTTCCACCGAGTCCGCCTCCGAGGTACGTCTGCGTCCCGCTCAGCCCGTCCTGTACACCTTGACAAGTCGGCGCGTACCCTGGCACTCGTGCCCGTCCCCCCCCTTTTTTTTTTTTGCCCACACGGCGATCCCACAGACACGTCCGCGTGCACGTCTATCTCGGATGGAAACCGGGCTGCGACGAAACCGAGTTCGTCATGCGTCACAGCGCGCTCGTGGCCGACTTTCCGCTCGACCGATCTGGTCGTCTCGCTCTTGCCCGCGTCACATCGAAATGGTCACTCCAGGGTTGTGCGGTATGGTCCTCTTTTTTTTTGGTTGTCGTTGCTCGGCGTGATGTATGGATGGTTTCCCTCCTCCCCTTGTACGCCATTCAGCCCATCGACCCGTGTCGGCGAGTCAAGTTCGATACGGTCCACCCGGGGTATATATCCCCGCTTGCGATCAGAGTGCTCACGGAGAGCGAAGGCGTCCTCAAACTTTTCGGTACGTCCCTCCCCTCCTACCACACCATCCATGTCCGTCCTCCGTCCCTCGTCTCCCGTTCACCCACCTGCATCCTCATTTAACAACACGCTCACTGCTTCATTTCGGGCAACAGAACCGACGCCATCGGAGGGCACGATCGCCATGCGCGACCGCCGTCTCCGGCTCGTCACCGCCTATGACAATGTGTTGTCACAACTGCACGAGGCGACGCTCGGTCGACTCGCGGACACGATCGGCCTCGTGACAACGGTAATGTCCCCCCTCCCCTCCCCTTCTTGTCTGCGTTCATTCATATTTAAAATTGACATACAGGCTATCTTGCTGACGATGGTCACGCTCGGGGTACCTGCTGTGCTGGGATGGTATGTCTTGAGTACGCACCGGTGGTGGGCGTATCTCGCCGTTGCGGTGTCGCGGTGATCTGCGGTCCAAAGGGGAGTTTTTGTTTTAAAACGATCGCCACTCCTTTCGAGTTTTTCTTTTTCTTTTTGGCTCTGTATGCACATCTATGCAGATCATGAATCCTGTATGTTTGAATCACCTTATGCTTTCCCTTTTTTTTTTTTTTTTGAACTGGGTGTAGGCGAAAAAAGTAGGTGTAACTGTATGCCAGGGTAGCGAAACACGTTGTAGGAATATTACATGGCGCATTTGTACTTGTGCACTTCACTTCCAACTAAAGGTGTGGCCGAATTGCGTCGTCAAGCCTTGACCTTGTTCACAGTCGAAACGGTCAAAAGCAGCTATGGCCGTGTTTATTTGCAAGTTCAGGCTACGTAGTAGAATCCTGTGACGAGTAGGTACAGTGCATTGCAAGGAAAGACCCGCCATGTTCGTAATGAAAGTTGTCGCAGCCTACATATCGAGATGTTGCGATCCTTGATCATTGCCATTGAATCCGAAATGCCCACCCACAGATTTCGTAGTTTTGATCACCTCGCGCGCCACTCCGTTTATCGTCAATGGAATGTTGCGATGACTCGTGAACATTGCCGACAGACAGGCTGTAATTATTCAATTGACCTCCTGTGATCTTTGGACAACGATAAGGTTGAGCAGGGATGAAGGAAGAGAGAATATGCATTGCATGCAATGAATATACAATGGCGTGCTAACACCCAGATCCTGTTACCATTGATCAGCCAAGCTTATTCACAGTATCTACGACATCACAATTGGCAACGTTGCTGCGACGTTGACAACTGCGTTGTCATCAATACTGTGTGGATATAATCTTTAATGCTGTAGTGTAGGGTTTGACTGTTCAGTCTTTTGAATGTCCCATTACATTCGTTCTGGATAGCCCGTATGTCATCGTCATGGGTGGCACTAGACACTGCGCGTGGTCATTCGTCGTTTTGATTATGGGCACTCGTCGCAGACTTTGTTCTTACTTGGTGTCCTTGCTCAGGGGTGCGTGCGGTGAGTTCTCCCAGGTTTCGCATAGGACGCGTCTCTCTCAACAAAGGGCAAGTTACGTTTACTGGCTCGCACGGATCGAGAAGGGGGCGCTGGGGACAGATGCGAGAGGGGCAGAAAAGAGGGAAGAGCGCGCGAGTGTGTGAGCGTGGGGCGATGCGTGGATACGAGCAAGCTGGAGGACAGAGAGAGAAAGCGAAGTGACTTGAAAGGGCATCATAAAGCAATGCCGGGGATCTCCGATTCGAACCCCGCTCAGCGCTCGCTGCGTAGACTTTTCCGCCCCAAGTTCGCTAAGGTGCCAGCATGGTGCCCTTTGAAAACTTGTCTAATTGACCAGCATCTCTGTCGAACCTACCTCCTCTTTACCATTATCCACCACGGGCATAGTGATGCTTCCCGCAAGCGAGATGGAAGAAGTGGGAATCGAAAAAGTTGCTGTGGTGACAGACGCGGCCGAGGATATCGACCAAGGGTCTCGACCAACGGCTGCGTGCCGTTCGCTTGTCGCAGTTGAGGCAAGGCGCCGTCTTTGCCCGAGGTGTTCCGATGCGCGGGTCACCACGAGGGTGCTTGCGCCATCCAACCGGCCGTGTCGAGGGACGAGCCGAACGGGATTAAATAATTCGGTCAGTACGAAATGGCAATTTGCGTGAGGAAGCTGCCAGTGGGTTGGCGGAGATGGTCGAATCAGCCTGATCTCGTTCTTGTCGCTCACGACCACTGATCCCTTACTAATGACTAGCATTCATGGCTTGCACGCAACAGATGAGGTCAGGTTCCTTTGGGCTCACTTTCACTGGCATGTACAATTGGTATTCAGACAGAGGGATCTATGGGAAAACTGATAAAACTAACTAGGACGTGGCAACTAAGGCAACTATCTTTGTCGCATGATGGGCTGGAGGTAAATTAGCTGCCATGATAACGTTTACCTAGCCGTCGCCATGGCGTGCGGCAGGGCCTTTTCGCCAGTGGCTCTTCAAACACTGCGAGATAGTACATCATGCATCATTCCATGGTATGTCCAAAGTTCTGCCAGCTTCATCGGCGTATGACTCCATCCGAATTCGGGGATTATCCAATTAGCATAAAGAAGTTGACGATGAGGCAAGTACTACACAGCCTCGTAACTCGTTCTCACCACCTATATTCGCTTACTATTGTGTCGTACACTTCCTGTAGCATCGCCGAGAGAGGGTTCAAGTCAACCTTTCATCAGTGCCTCACAGGCGCCCATTGCGAACCATCCATCATCGGGGGCCATTGGGACTCCCACGCCCCCTTGTGCATTATTGGGTCATGCATCATGTTTGAACAAAAATCACTGCCCCCACTCACTCATTGAGTGTCATGACGCCTGCTAGACTCGCTCTTATCTGCCATTGATTTATTGCCTGTTATGGGTTTGTGTTCCCGTCCTGCTTATTGACTTTTTCGTTGCTCATGGCTCGCTGGCATCCGCGGTTCACATTCCCTGCTTCGCATGTTGGGTCAATTTGATAGATCCGAACATCTCGGCGCGAAAACGCTGACTGAACACCAGTATGTGTACTCCTTTTCACTTTCCCATTCGCCCGAGCCTAGCAGTCGCCCGTTCAGATTCGGAGAGACATTGTCCTAAATCCATCAATACTGAGGCAGTACGCAGAAAATGTCGCACAGTTTCACACCCGCTGACTTGATTGGAGTCCGAGTCCTTCTCTTCCTGTGTGTCTTTCCCTACCTCGTGGCCTCTAAAGTTGTATCTCATAAATAATGTCGAGCAGTGCAGCTGGTTCGTGGCCCTTACTCTAACCCTTTTTTCTTTTTCTTCTTTTTCTCCGGCGATGACAATTTCACTTTCTGTCATCGCCCTTGTTTTCCTTTTTTGCTGTGCTCTGGCAGCATCACATCCATTGTCGCATAATACGAATCCTATTCACGTTCCCCTCTTCACACGCAGCAACGTTTCTGACCGCGTAGCCAACCTTCCAAAGGTCGTGAATGCGATCAAACACAAATATGAAGTTGCAACCACACATACGAAGAGGTCGGGAGGAGCCAATTCCAGTTACATTCCACTGTCTGACCAGGTATGTCATTTCCAGTTTCCGCCTCACGATGATGTCCATATTACAATTTGCAGCAAAGTGACGTCAGTTATTCAGGTGTTGTGAGCATAGGAACGCCGTACGTATCCGTCTCGAGTTAATTCCATTTTTTGCTAATCGACATCTTTGCCAGGGCCCAAGACTTTAACGTGGTTCTTGACACTGGTGAGTCCGGAGTTTATCTATACCTCGAATGTCTTCTGACTCGTACCTAGGATCCTCTGATCTATGGGTGGCCACCACTGGCTGTGCAACGTGCACGTCCGGCGTTCCCCTCTTCAACCCTTCGAAATCTTCAGCCTATAAGAATATCACTTCGCCACTTAGCATCGAGTATGAATCCGATGTCGTGAAGGGCTATATCTCTGAGGACACTGTCACCTTCGGAGCCTTCACTCTGCAAAATCAGCAATTCCGTGCGCATCTTTCCGATATCCTGGGGATCAGTCTTCACTATTGTCTCCAGTTTCCGTTGATACCGCGGCGATCTCGGGTGACTTGCTCAAAGATGGCTTGTCAGGCATCATGGGACTCGGATTCCCACTCATCTCGGCGTCCCAGACAACATCGTTTTGGCAGGCACTATACGACCAGAATTGGTTGTCTCAGCCTATATTTGGATTTCACCTTGAACGCCACATCAATCAGGTTGACAAAGCGGGCACTGCGCCTGGAGGCACTCTCATGCTTGGAGGCACTAATGCTAGCTTATACATTGGCAATATCGAGTTCATCGATATGCCGAACGGCATTAAGCCTTCTTATTGGCTCCAGCAGGTCCAGAGTGAGTGCTTTGCCCGTGGTCATTCCCCGATTAAATTGTCTTGCTGTTTCGTTCAGCTTTGACGGTCCAAGGCACATCGATTAGCATCCCAAGCAACAACGGCCTCGCTGCGATCGACACCGGTACTAGCCTCATCGCAGCGCCAAGTTCCGTTGCCAAGGAAATCTGGAGTAAAGTTCCTGGCTCCCTCCCATTGACTGGTCAAAACCAGGGCATGTATGCATTCCGTACGCATCCTATCAGCTCTATTCCTACACAGCATTATCTCTCATGCGATTTCGTCTGGTACGCAGCATGCACCACCGACGTCAACATCTCCATATCTTTCGGCGGTACCACGTGGGCCATAAATGCCGCCGACATGAACTTTGGCACGATCGACCTTCAATCGGGCCAGATGTGTATCGGTGGTATATTCGACATGCCCGGGGCCGATGTGGGTGGCTCCTCTCTTCCCGCTTGGGTTATAGGGGACGTCTTCCTGAAGAACGTGTACTCTGTCTTTCGAGCGGAACCCCCCGCTGTTGGGTTTGCGCAACTGGCGAGCGGACTGGAGAATCCGGGTGGGTGATCCTCTCTTCCGTTGGCCTGTGTCTATTTTTTTGCGATTTGCTGAATCCGCGTCTGGCGTGCTGGTGTTGTCAGGTGGGTCGAGCACATCTGGCAGTGTCGGTGGTTCCCTCCCCCCAGCGCCACTGAGCCTCGTCATACTTCTCTTCGCATGGTACTCCATCATGACATGAACGCAAACGTGTAAAGGGTACATCCAGCGACACCCTCCCGCTGGACGAACACGCATGGACTTGACGATTTTCACATATATCTTCCTATTCATCATATGCGCCACTCCTTACCAATAATCTTAGATCCTAGGTAATATCCAACCTTCCTTTTGGGACGTGTTTTATGGACTCTCTTGTATCTGCTCTCCGTACGTTCACCTTCCCTTGACTTTATTTATTTTATTTGGACACACGCATCATTAATCACGGTTCATACATAGCAATGTACAATAGAATGTACGAGGTAATAATGCATACAGCCTACACTTTATGTCACGTTAAACCTAATCAAGATCAAGGTTTTTTCGTGGCCTCACTTGTATGCAGTACGACCTTTTTTTTTCTATGGTAGCATCACGTTTGGTCGTTGTTTGTTTTACTTCCGGGTTTTGATTTTACGGACTGTAGTGTTTCCTTTGGGTATGTCACGAAACTTTTTATTTTTTTGCCGTGGTCAGACTTTGGTAGGCAAGTACTAGTGTGTGTGTGTGTGCACAAGATTGAGTATTGGAATGGACTATTCTTGCTGTAGATTCTCATCCATGTCGTGCCGCGGGACTGGTTCTAGGGGAAAAGGACGAGATCACCAGTCGAGCAGCGCAGGCTGAGAGTGCATGAAAGGACGTCAGTGATTTTCAATCAGAGTGGCACTACACCGATAGGCTGATCCGTTCGCTCCAAATGTGATGCACTTCTACGAGGACCACGTCGAGGATGCGAGCAATGCATCGATGGCATGAACACAACTTGAAACACAGATGAGAGCGCGTTAGTAAATGGACTTTGAGAGAGCGGAATGATTATCGATCTCTTAGCTTGTAGTTGATAAACAAATATAAACAAACAAATCTTCTAGAAAGGGAAACTCAACATCAAGAACCTCCTCGAAGGTTACCAAAGGGTCGCGAAGACACTAGGGAATTCAATTCTCGAAACGTCCTCACAGTTCTCGTTCGGCCTATACAATTCAGCTATGGGTCGCTGTTGCACTATAAAAACGGCCTGTGCGAGGACGTCTGACCCTCACAATATTCAAACGCGACATACCACTACAAACATCAGCTAACCCTGATATCTTTCTATCCTACCCATGACATCGCTCATGCGCTTCTATTACGATCCGCTCACCGAGTTCGACCGTCTATTTGACGACGCACTCGCTGCTCGTCTACCGTCCGCTTCAGCGGACGTCGGTCGAGCTTCAACACAACCCCCTGATTTGTTCCGTCCAAAGTAAGACACTCATCCCGTCGCGTTACGCATTTGACATTTTCCCTGACATTTTTTTTAATCAGGATGGACGTTGTCGAGTCCAAAGATACCAACATCGTGACAGCCACGTTTGAGCTGCCGGGCATGACGTCCGACGACATCACCATTGACGTTCACCATAACCGTCTCACGATTACCGGTGAGACGAGGAAGTCCCAATCTCATGAAGAGGAAGGGTACTGTGTACGTGAACGTAGCTATGGCGGGTTCTCCCGGACGTTGCCGCTCCCCAATGCGACCAAGGTAAGCGAACGATGGTTTCTTCGATGAGTGTAATGCTGAACCCAACGCTTAGCCTGACGATGTGAAGGCCAAGATGGAGAATGGTGTCTTGACGGTGACGTTCCCAAAGGCGACTCCCGAACAACAAGTTGAAGCACAACGCATTACCATTCAGTAAAGGCATCATCTCTTCGTGACTCGACTCTCGACATGTTTCCATGCAAGCAATGTAGCATATATGAAGTTCGAGGTGTACAAGTATAGCATCATAATGATGTCATATGAAAACCATTCACATGAACCGATATTGCGCGATTGTGAAAAGTACGTGCTCAGATGTGATTCATTCATGGGATTGAACGCCTATGGACACAGATACTGCTCCCTGTGTCTCTCGTTTTTTGCAGCAATGGAAAAAATTGAGGAGATGAATATCCACTTCATTCCATTGCAAGGGTGGTACCGTGTCTCTCTCCTGAGTATATAATATGTTCATGTCCACGCCTTCACATCCAACCGTTTGAGGGTTGCCTTCAGGATCAATGCGGCTCGCTTGGCATCGTTGATCGGCGAGTTTCCAAAAACGTGGTAGGAAACCATGCGGGTTGCAAGCACCATTACAGGGATTATCGAGGTCAATCCACGCCCTATCCCTATCGTCGATCACGATGCCGAGCACCGTAGGCGTTGCAACAACCAACCCCAAGTCCCTCCGTCGAGAGGGCACAATAGCCGTGCTTGAATCTCACATTGGATTAGAGGCCGGGTGACGATGTGGCATGCGGAGACACCCACGAAAAAAAGTCACCGAAATCCAAGGCCACGCAATGTGGGTGTGCGGGGTGGACGTGTCTTTGGACGCGCGACGATTTGCACTGGATCTAGAGGACTTGAGTACTTGCGTACGGTCTGACTCTCTTTCGACTGACGAGCCAATCCTGTACTCTTGAAACACGAACGTCGGTCGGTCGCGGTCGAGTATTCACCTTGCAGAAACCTCCTCATCGCTCCAACGTCCATTCGGACCTATGACAGTCAGAATGACCGCCGTGTCGTCGACATCCTCATCAGAGTCTTTACACAACAACCAACCACTCACTTGGTCGGCCGATGGACAGCAGCTGCGCCACATCTCACGCGAAGGTCGTATTCACTGCCTCGACGCGTCCACTGTAACCTCACTATTCCAGTGGTCCATTCACAGCAGCGCAGGCCCCGGATGTATCCCCCCTGACAAGAAATGGCAGGTTCGTTGCAGCCTCCGCGAACTCGTCAGTCTCATTCTGGGACACGTCTACATACGAACAAATCGGTATCGAATGGAGTCGCCGTCCTTTGCTCGATCGATCAGCCCCACATAAATCATGGACCACGACGACTTTGCGCCAGACTTCATCACGATAATCTGTACCCACCAAAGCCTCGGGTGTGATATTCCCCCAAAACGCGAGATGGCAAAAGAGGACGGCCCATACGTCTACTCCCCGACCGGTCGGTGCGACGATGAGAACATTTACCTCATTGTCTTATTCAACGCGGTCGCATCGGTTGTTTAGTATGTCGTCTAGCCCGTAATCGGGGTGCGAGGACGGCATATTGAACGTCGTCGTCGACTTGTTCGTTTTATTGATCATGCTTGTTTCGTCCGATCCAATTGCCTTATTTGTCTTTGCGCAGCCCTTCACATGTGGCAGCGCTAGGGTGAGGAAGTCGCGTGCTGCCTTCAGTTCCTTGGGACACACCACCGTTTGCTCGGCACAGAGCTGGAGAGAAGCGGGGGGCAGACTAGGTCAAGGTGTTGCACCAGTGCGTTTCGAGGCGCCTCTTCTCTCCAATTAGATAGCACCAGCGGGCCGTTCCCGCATGGTGTCCATAACTGACCTGCACGGCGTGGGTGAAGGGTTCGTCGTCAAAGGTGCGCAGTGCGGGTACGTCAGCCTCGTCGTCCATCATGGTGATGTATAATCCTTCTATGATCTCCACAATTCAGATGTTCTCAATCAAGGGGGGGGGGGGGGTCGGTGAGAGGAGAAGGGTATGGTGCTCTTGGTCGTCTTGCCCTTTCTCCTCTTCAAAATATGAGAAGCAGCCCGTAGTTACAACTGTACAAAACGTGTTCCATTCCCGGTACGAGATTGGTATGATGGCGAGGGCGACTTGGCAGCGCTCGTGGAGGTTTTCGGGGCAGACTAGGTAACAAGGGGGCAACCATGAGGAGGAGGATGCGAACGTAGAGGATTCAAAGGGAAATGAGTGATGGACAGGATTGGTGAAGAAGCAGCAAAGTGAACAGGTGAAGGACAATTGCAAATTTCATCAGATAAATAGAGAGTGGGTTATATGGCTGGGCATGTGTGGGATCGTCAAAGGGAGTAGTATTATGGTGGAATGTGGAGGACATTGTCACACCCGGCATTGTAGACTGGACTGTTTCAGAGAGGTTCAAGGGCATTGTGAGCTAGCCTCGAGGTTGGATTCTGGACAGACATGCTAGATCGGAGTGGCATTGGTACACTTGCTAGAGCCCATCCGGGTGAAGCATATATTCTAACTTTCATTTACCGTTACTTACCTAGGTGAGTTAACAATGCATTCATCTTCGCACAAACACGAAGAGCCAATTCACCCCAACGTCAGGACGTAGTTTCAACCGTGATGCATGTGATCATCGTTCGTGCAGATGAACCGTGCGAGTTCGTTCGAACTGATCGTTACGGGAGCGATTTTTGACAACTTGCTGTGCGCCACAACTTAGCTTATCTTGAATATAACCGCGTGCATACGTTCTACGCAGCTCCTGAATCTAGGCCCTGCCATGGTTCAAGTTGTTAGCGGTTTGGATCCGGAATTTCACATGTCACCTGAAGGGTTAGATGAATTTGCGTCGTGAGTGTGCCAAATGTTGGGAACTGCCAGTGATGCGGTGAACTTTCTCTTTAGTCAGAACAGCTACTTAGAGCCCACCTCACCCCGGGGCTATGATATGTCAATCTAAACATAGTTGGCCATCATGAAACTGTCATAGGGGTTTGCTAACCTTTCCTCAATGGTTCTCTGGATGATCAATGACGAACCCCGTGGGAGCGGGTGGAGAGAAGAGAGCAAAAGGATGCAGAACATCAGGATTTCACATCATGAAGTTAATTTCGAATTCGGAACCACGTTGCACATACCAACCAACCTTGTTTTTCGCACTGCCTCACTTCCAATAGGGGCCAGTGACTACCCAGGTCTTTGCGTCCAGGGCGATCGTCCACCTAGCTGTCGGCGCAACTGCCAACAACAGAGTGCCCAATACCACTGCTGCAGATCGGCGACGCACTGTGCCAGTGGAGTCTTTATCTG
Source organism: Butyriboletus appendiculatus (assembly GCA_038093555.1). Lineage (NCBI taxonomy): Eukaryota > Fungi > Basidiomycota > Agaricomycetes > Boletales > Boletaceae > Butyriboletus > Butyriboletus appendiculatus. Next base: position 18,254 of record JBBPSL010000141.1, read on the forward strand.
ATCCCTGTATCTCTTGACAATTCGCGCGCAACATGGATGCATCATGTGAGATGGCATCAGTAGAATGTGGCGACGACTCGGGGTAGACCCGTGATACAAGATAGCACAGACTCTTGCGCGGCGCGTCGGCAAACAACGCGTTGCCCTGGTTGCTTCTCCAGATAGCACAACTATGCTATGAGTTAGTCATAGTATAACCAAGAATGGATCCCACTCACCTCATGCTCGACTCGTGTTGTTCCTGCTGACAATGTACTGGAATGAGGCACCAAATAGAGTTGAAGATGAGTACATCGTCTGTAGTCATGGGCCCTCTAGGGTCCAAATTTATGGAGGTGTCTCAGGCACCCGCGGCAAGAATGATGCGGAAGCTCCAAAGCTCGGAGCATAGTGGAATGTACATGGATGACTTCGAGTTGTTATGATCGAGAGTGGTCCATGGGTGGGCTACTGAACTTGGCGGAGAAACTGATAACGTTACAACCAGTGTCTGGCCACCCAGGTCCATCATTGTACTTAACCTATGAATGAATTGTTAGATTGTTGATGGGCTTGTCTTCTAATCGCCCTGGCTTGCAATAAGGGCTGAGCGAGGTTCGGATTGATCTACGAGGCTTGGCTCGGGGCACACCCACTTCCGTCAGACCAAGATTCGTCGGGGTGAGTTCATCTGCCAAAAATGTTTATCCAAAGCATTACTTGATCCAAGTCTAAATCGATAAGGATTGGTCAATGATGTCCCTTCCATCAACATGTCACGACCTGAACGTTCGCTATTTGAATTGACACAGCTACACTGTGAAGTGAGGCGCATGCAATGACGCGCGCACTGAACGTCAGTGCTAGTGCCCTTGTTACGAGGGTCATCTTCGCGACAACATTCGGAGTAATGAATGGGATTGAAGGAGTGGTGCCGGGGGGAGCATGATGTACAGTACTTATACACGTGAATCTGAAACGCCAAAGAGGCAGTGCTTGGTGTTCGCGGCGCGGCTGGCTCCTCTGTAGCCGAAGGTGACAGGTCCTAAACCACGACCTCGTTTATTGTGATCTGGAAAGTGCCACAGTGGTAGTATTAATTGAAATACCCGATGTCATTGAGAAGCTTCCGCATGGGCCTTGTGAGCTTGGGAGTTCGAAGGTTCGAAACTTCTGATTGACGCTCTTAGGTCATTACGGAACAATTCAAAACACAGGTATACCGCATCAAGAAATTGAGGTCCATTAGCCGAGCATTCGAGGTTGGCTCAACTGGTGGCCGAAAAGGGAATGGTGGTGTGTTTTGAAGAGTCTGGCGGGACGGCCGTTGTGTCATATCCTTTTTGCTAGCCGTCCTCCAATCATGGTCTCAAAACACTTGTGGTAGAGTCGTCAAGTGACAACTTTACATACGATCTCACCAAGTCCGAATGAAGGGTATAACACAGCCTCATTCCCAGCTGGGTGGTAATTGTGCCGACGAAGTCGCATCATAGAACGCGGACATGACGAGCAGAGGGGGATCAATTCGCACCGATTAAAATAAGAAATCAGTCCTGCCTGCAGAGTTTCCTCATTGCACAAGATGTAAGTGAACCAGGTGGGAGCTATCCTCTTTGAATCTGGGCGTTATTTACGGTCATACAGACGGATTGACAACTCACCACCTTGCCTTCAGACGCACCGGAATCCGGACACCCCCGCGTATTCAAGGCGGTGTGTGCAAGACATCAGGCAAAGAGGCATGAATCTACACAGCAGGCCGCCGTGCTTAAGGTATAGATTAGCTCGCCCGGATGCCTGTGATGGTACACATTGATGCTGGTCAAAGTCAAGAAAAAAAAAACTTACGCAAGGGCATCCGTTCTGGAGCTATGTCCGATCGAGGTTAAGCGAGACTGTGCCATGTGGGTGGGCTGTGTGAGACGACTCGGAAGGCCCATAATGCCGCCAAGCCACCGGGAAAACATTCTTGTAATGCCAAAATAGACATCCATCGGTTTTGAACAATGAACTGTCGGGCCGGCAGGCACCGAAATCAATTGAGTCTGCAATGCAAGGCCCAGGAGGCCTAGCCTGCCATCTACAAGACGGATGTACCGCTTGACGACTCTACCACAAGTAGGCCGCTGACTCTCGAAAGCTGTTATTGCAGGATAGTTAGCAATAAGTGAACTTAAGAGTGAAAAACGTGTTGACAATACTCTCATCCATCTTTTTCCTTCTCATGCATGCTCGGCCCTGCAAAAATATCATTATAGCTATTTACCAGCTCACCTCGAGTTCTTGCAGTTGAAACAGAGCCATTCCAGCTCTTGATTCAACTTCACGGGACTGCGCTTAGCGAGGCAAGCCCCCTTTCTTGGTTACTACATTGTGTTAGTTCAGGTATTGTTGTTGATTTGGGTTCCAAGATACCATGATAGTGTTACCAGCTTGGCGCAGATGATAGAGTCAAAGGGCAGCCTTCCAGTGGCACGTAAATCCTCGGAGCCGGGCTGAACAAAGCACCGCACCCTTATTCATATTGCCTACCGGCTAATGATCAATATCACGAACACTCAGGTCAGGGATGCGATGAGAACCTGCGAGGCGGGGAAATACGGAATGTATGCAGGAACACAATTACTGATGTCACGTACACTCTATGTCCTCCTGGGAGTTCCTTCCGCTTGCAACACTGATAACATCAATCCAGGCGGGAGCAAAGGAGTATTGTTACCATCATCTACGGCGCTGGCAAACGTGAAAGATTGCCAAACGTTCCGCGCGTGTCGGGAATATGTATGTAGTCTCTGGTGAAAACCTGAAAAAAAAAGGTGGCGGTCATCACGGCCTGCTGGACGCAGCCGCGACGGAAGAACTTTGTTAGGAACTGAGTCTGTCGTTCCTATCAGAGACTGAAAATTCTACCAAAGAGGCAGCGCTCAGACGGATTCAGGCAAGCATGAAAAAAAAAAAAAAATTAGTGCATAGCAATTTGATTATGAGAATCAGTGAGCTAGAAATGGTGCCACGCCGGTTGCGCTGCAGAAGGGCGCTCAGCGCTCAAACTCGGACAACGGCCGATGAAAACGAATATAGAGGCTTGGACAGAATACTTGGAAGCAGTTGCACATATCGCCATGCTGACGTGAGCTTCTTGATCCAGCCGCATGATTTAGAAAACGCAAGCATGAGCCCGCCACCACTTACCTGAGCTATGGTCTGGAAAAAGTGGTGATGTTACTTCACGCATTGAGAAACTGGTTCTTTGCTGGCTACTATCGATGACGCACCTCACTTATGATAGGGTAACTTTAAATTGGTCAAATGCATGATAACGGCTGGATTGATCATATTCCTCAGCAGAATGAAAAATCAGTCTGGGGAAGTCACACTACTTACGTAAGTGTTAGGGTCTGACGCCTGAGATGTGCAATATTGTGTGCTTAACTTTGATGCTAGCCATGACATGTGAGTACGCCAGCCATAACCTTCGCCGCTATCCGTCGTCTGGCGTCGGGTCGGACCGAAGTTCTCAGGACCTGGGTACCCAAATTTCGACAGCTCTCGGCACTGGCTGTTTATATCAAAGTCGTACCTTTCGATCAGCGGCCAAACCGACGGAGCACAGCAACCGAGGTCACTTGATAGCGGACAAAATTTCAGACCAGTTTGACCCATCAGCGCTCCGGTGGCGCCCATACAAATAGCGGAGTCGGATGTGACTTGAACGGCTCGATTTTTTTTGACTGAACGTGCGAATTGAAGCAGGTGAGCACAGCAATTTGCATTCCGAGCCCACGGCAACTGGAAGTTGAACTAAAGAATTGTACGTACCGTGTAGTACGATCAATGTGAATGCCGGATCGATAAGAATGTTCACAGCCTATCTTGACCACGATTTGGGGTATCCGAATGCCTAGGTCGGTGGACGCGAGATCCAAAACCCGCATTCTAGGAGACGTCTCTGGGGCTTGAAAGGGCCAAACAGCGTGATAATGAAAGGAGAAGGGAATGGAATAACCTGGCTGCCCACGAACATGTCAGTGAGTTGACAGCCGCTCATGTGGACGTCGCGGCAAGGAATGGCCGGTGTGAGAGCTGGGGGTGAAGGTGTACGAATCGGTCGACAGGACGATCCAAATGAAACGCAAACAAACCGCTGTTAGGGAGTCGCCGACGGATTCGTGAACTGGTTCCATGGAGGAAGGGATGATAGAGAACCCTAGCGATAATTGTTGGATCAGTGCTCAGCGGATCTCGTCAGTACATAACTGGTAGGCTTGGAAGGTCCCGGTTAAGTCCTTGGCCAGAATTGGGCTGCCGCGTGTCCTGCTTGTCTGATCAGGTCCATATCCCTTGAACAACGGCAAGTCCGGCTCCCAGAACTATTTGAACACCCACCTCCATGTTCCCAGTAAATTATTTCTGATCGCGCTCGTTGCTGCTGGCCCTTGTCTTCTTGCCTCTCCTCCGGTCTCACTTCATGCCTATCCCCGTCGCACAAGCGCCTCTTCCCCTCTGAGTCGTTAGCTCCTTGGCGTCCCAGGTCCTGTTTCGCGTTAAATCGGTTCGTCGTCCTCCCTGTTTCACCCGTCGGGACTGTTGGCTGATCCCAGCCTTCTAGCTTCCCTCCCATTCGTGTATATTTAGTACCCGTTCCAATAATGGCCAGTAGACCGCCTGTCACGCCGCCTCCTACCCTGCAACGGGGGAAGGCCTGTCTCCGCTGCAGGTATTTTCAGTCTCCCCCTCCACCTATCCACCTTGATCATGCTCAAACACACATTGACCAGAAAACGAAAGATGGTCAGTCTCCTCCATCTCCCTCGATAGCGTCCGCTCAGATCCTTGCAGAGATGTGATGGCGTCAAGCCTGCCTGCCAACAGTGTGTTCGTGCAAAAAAATTAGATGGTTGTCAGTACGATGATGGCAAGGGCAAGACGAGGACTCAGTTGTTGCGGGAGAACATTGAACGTCTCGAGAGGCGTATAAGGGAACTTGAGGATCCGGAGTACACTTCTCCTTCCGTGACATTATACGATCCTCACTTTCACCGTCGTTCAGAGAGCTCATCTTCATCGTTGACGGGCTCTCCAGGAAGCACGGGTCTTTCTGCGCCTCATTCTCCTCTCTTGCCATCTGGTATGCTTGCTGGTGCCACGCTAGTCATAGCCTTGGCTAAATTCTCTCATAGCCACTAGCTCTCCCCAGCATTCTTGGATTCAATGTGCACCCTCCCCGTCCCCAACGCCTTTCAGCGAAGCTTTCCACGTCGAGCAGCAGCCGACCGTGGATTTAGCACTGATGCTGTAAGCGCATATTGTATTTCCCGCCATTTTCTCATGAGCGTTCGCAGACTTGATATCTTCTCATCACATCGCCATCAATGCCTTCTAGGCCTCCATATAGGTCGTTTACGAGATTCCTTCACGAGACCCGCTACCGAACAACACCATCCTTGCCTTACAAACGCCATTTTCCTTTGGGCATGTTACATTTCCCGACCAGGACCGCTGAGCGAGCACGAATCACACTACCTCAATCGTTCGCTCGAAGGGCTCAGCGAGGCGCTTCAATACAATAACCGAGTGCTCGACGTCATCCAAGCCTCCTGTCTTCTGTCCGTTTACTTCCTATCTAATGGACGGGCATTAGAGGGGAGCTACCATGCAGCCGCCGCAGCATCATTAACGCTGCAATGTGGCCTTCATGGGGCGATAATGAATCACTCGGTGTTTGAATCCACTGGAGTAATGGCACCCTTGAAGCTCGACCCGGCGAAGGATGCTGTCGAACAGGGCGAGAGAATACTGACGTTCTGGCAAGTCTTTGTGCTCGATCGATGTTGGTCCGCAGTGCTACAGAAACCCGTGACCATACCAGATGGTCCCGAGGAATGCTTGTCTATCGTCATGCCGTGGCCACAGGGAATGGAGGAATATGAATCTGTAAGTCAATCTTCGATCATCTTGATGTCGATTACTGACAACAATACTTATTCAGGGCCAAATAAATGATTTCCATTCCTTTTCGACTACGCGGACCTTCTTTGATGGACAACTTTCGAATCTTGGAGGCGGCTTCTCGCCGCTGGCCCTGAGAATAAAGGCATCCAGTCTCTTCCACCACGCTCATCACTTGGCATCGAACTGGGATCAGCGCAGGCGGCTTGACCCTGCGGGTTACCTGCACTCTGATGATTATGCAGCATTATCCCTCTCGAGTGCATTCATGGACGATTTCCAAACGTTAGAACATACGATTGCACGTTTTCTCTCGACGCTCATGCCGATCCACCAATTGGACGCCGCCATGCCTGATGATAAGCATGCGTACATCGCAATACACACTCTTGCTCACGTTGCGATAATTCATTTATATTATCCCTTCGGACACGAAGATCCCGCAGCATACGAAAAGTGCCTCCAGGCGGCGCGGTGCTGTGTCTCCGTTATCAAACACTTTGCTGAAGCAGACTACGATTTCCTCGATCCGATTCTTGGTGTAAGTTTTATCATCGCTTTGCTCCGTGTTGCGTGTTTGATTGCGTTCTTCTTAGCCTTGCTGGACGTCCGCTATGGACACGTTGATTCGCGAACTGAACTTGGTCGAGACATCTTGGCCAATCGTCAGTAGCGCCGAAGTCCGCAATGAAATTGGCACGCTCCTGTATGCCATGACCAAACTTGGATCACGGTTCCCGTTACTTGGGTATTCGGTAGCCAAAGTACAAAAAAGACTGTCGGGACTATAGCTCGCATCTCAGCAAGTCGCCTGCCGCTTAATAAATGGCAACGTCCTGGAAAGAATGGACCGCATACCTAATCAAACACCTTTTCGACCTTTTGTTTACGCACGTGGACTGTTTGTGAACATTGTGTTCGAAACCTCTTTTCTTTTCTCCCGGATGTTTGGGACGTTCACCTTCTGGATTTTCTGATTCGGACGAGAACGCCTTTGACTTTCCTGTATCATCATTCACACGTTCGTTACGACCTTCAACGTACTATTGGACGCTCATCGGACTCTCCCAGCTCCTACTTGGACTTTAGATACGGACTTGCATCACGGACAGTAGTCTCTTTCGCACTACCTTTCAAAAATCGTTAATGATTGTTACGCTAGTCTATATTTTTATACATCGTGCCATATGTTTTACCCGCTTGTCCTATTTACTATTACCATCCCGTGGTTTGAGTCATGCTATATCCAGACCCCAATGACTTTGTTCGGACCTGCTTTTATCCTGTTACAAGTACTATTGGTTGCAACGTAATCCAGAAAACAGACAAAAAATGGACTTGATGTATGTACATTCGGACAATCAGAAATGATTAGAGAGCTTTGACGAGTCATCTGATATATTTAGCAGTGTTGGAGTTTTTTTTGGTAATGATAACTGGTGGGAGTCTTGAAGCTCCGTTGGTTACTTTTCGAGCGGTTGATAACCTTGCATGGTACATTGCCCATCCTTCTAGATCTTGGCCTTGGCGGGATGGCAGTGGACAAGAGCGCCACTTAGTACGTAAGTATTAGTGGGGCATCCAAGTCTGGGCATCTTCGACAAACCCTTTCCTCGTACTAGGCTCGGCCCAGCTTATCAACAAGCGGATAACGTCGGTCTTGTAGCCCATACAGATTTGTGATCCCAGGGCCAAAATAGCGTTCCGAAAAAGCAGACATGTCTTACATGTTGGATAGCTCAAACCCACACATTGACAGTGGCGGCGACGATTCCTCGCTCCCCTCTTTCGTTTCTAGTGATTCGCCTGTCTATGAATCCTTCTTCGGCTCCCCGGACTACAATGCAACAGATGTGGAGCCAAGCACACTCAGCGATTCTCGAATACCGTCACCCGCAAGTTTGCCGGTGCAACCTAGCCGTCTAACACACGAACGGCGCAGTCTTTCCTGCAGCACCAACAACCGCACGTCCAGTATAAGTACCCTACCACGCACGTCTGTGTCCACGCGACTCTCGACTGGTTCTCTTTCATCGCGCGTGCGCCAGTGGTCACTTTTTGGACAGCTCATGGAGAATGAGGGTCAGCTTCGAGGTTCGGGTGCTGTTCCTCCGGAGTCGAGACAAACATCCTTGGATCGACATTCCCGTCGCCCATGGGCCTCTGCTATCGTCCAGTCACCGGTCGAGGAGTTATCGAACGATGTCTCTTTTGCTCGGTTCCCGACGCCGGTCGCCGACCCACCACAAGCGGGAAGCATTCAGGACGCGTATTCTGAGCAACAGAGTACAACGGA
>JBBPSL010000143.1:0-14536 GCA_038093555.1 Butyriboletus appendiculatus
GCCCATATAGGGAGGGCGGGAATGAGCAAGGTGATGCCTATTGCAGAGCCAATGAGCTCTGCGAGGTCGGTCGCTATAATTGCGAGTTCGGCGAGGATGTAGAGGGGATACAAGAGAAGGAAGCGGACGAGACGGGGGTGTTTCGGATGATCGTGGAGGAGAATGCGGCAATGTGTGGCAAGGTCTGGAAAAGGAGGGTGAGCGGGATGGTGAGACAGACGAGAGGGGCAGGGAGAACCTAGACCGGTGACACAACCGAGTCTGGTGGCCAAGACCTGTGAAGGTGAGGGATGCACGGCGCGGGTAGGGACGTGCATACCTGGAAGAAGACGGCCATGATGCCGGAGAAGAGGACGACGGAGAGCATGGGACGGTAGCCAAATGTCGTGCCGGCCTGGATGTCGACGGACCAGTTTCCGCTGAGGGGAGGTGAGCGGGTGCGGGGACGGGCACTAGAGGAACTGACGGGTCAAAGTAACCGACGGAGCAGAGTATACCGGGGCCGACATGTCTGCGGAGGTGGTGGACGACGGCGGGGAGGGGAGAGAGCATCGGGGGGGCGTGAGGGGATAGAAGATGGACATTTTATTTAAGTAAAGGTGGTAGAGGAAAAGTCTCGCACGGCATGGACGATAAGGAACTCCACCCCGAGGACGACTACTCGCACCGGTTCTTCATCTGGCACGAATGGATACAAGCACATGGTCCCCTCACCACCGAGAACGTCTTCGACTACTTTGCCACGTCCATGTTCTACGACAAGCAGAGCAACAACCAGGTCCTCCGCATGCAGACCATCCACACGGGCACTCCCATCCTCAACGAATCAGACGAGCTCAGGTCCGTCCCAATAACTTCGCATCCTCTCACCCCCTTCACCCCTTCCCAGGCGCTTCACCGGCGTCGAGTTTGCCCTCGCCCACGCGTCGCCCCCCTCCCTCTTCATCATCCACAAGCGCGACCGTCTCTCCCCTGACCAAGGTCCGTCTCCTTCCGTCCCATCTCATTCGTCTCCATCTCCCCCCCAGTCAGGCCCCTCGCCGCCTATTTCATCATCAACAACCGCATCTACCAGTCCCCCGATGTCTACACCCTGCTCTCAAACAGACTGGTACTTGCGTCCCTCCTCTCCCCCCTTCCACTCACTCCCCTCCTACCCAGCTCACCTCCTTGAACGCCCTCCAGTCCTCTCTCGACCTTCTTCGCAGACATCGTCCCGATTACACACCCCGTTCTGGTTTCGTATGGCCCATAATCGACTCCTCGCCCGACTCTCCCCCTAAAAAGCCTAACCTTGACGTTCTGCACACCGACGATCCCACCCTCGATGCCCCCGAAAAGCACAAGCTTCATGGCCCTAAAAAACAGCAAAACAATTCACTCATGGTGTATGCCATGAGGACAACCGCAATGCATTCCAACACGGCACCATCTCGTCCCCATCCCCTCGAACACAACAGCACGCCCTCCGCGTCGGCCCTCGCGGCCGCACCTGCGCAACCTGTGCTCACCCCTACCCCTTCTTCCCAAAGTGCACCAACCCCAAAGGCACCTCCCACCGTCCCGGGTCCACAGGACACAGCCCCTATCAAGGGTCCTGTCGGAGCTGGCAAAAAGAAGAAAAAACGCATGTCCCCTTTCCACTGCGTGAGCATCCCACTGACGCGCATCACAGGCACATCCGTCTTGGTGGCGTGAGCTCGGGATTATTTGGTGCTACACAACCTGCGAAATCGTCGCTCCAGCGATCTGGCTAACTTACTTCTTCTTGCCATACGCAGCACTTGTCCGCTTAGTCGGTAATACCCTCCTTTTTCAAGTCGTCAACGTGATCTTTTTATGTGTGTGCGTGTGGACCATTGTAGTGATGCGTCACCCCCCATTTAGTGCAACTATCGTCCACTCACCCCCGTCAGCCTGTCCGTCAGCCACCCCAGCGGTGTCGGCAGTGCCCCATTCCGAGCACCCCCTACCCCAGTCCCCAAAGCAAGGGGATTTGCTGACATGAACGAGTCCTTTCGTGCCTTGGATGCTGTCTTTGCTAGATGTTCTGTCAGTATTTAACAACGACGGAATGTTATCTGACAAGCGAAGGATATGAATCCTCCCGTCCAAAAATACCCCATAACCATAACAGAAAAAAAAAGCACAGTGAACTAACACGCACCTGAGTTGCTGATCTCCTCCACGTTCGTTTCTAGCACGAGACCGCCCTGAATGATTTCCGCAAGGATGTGGTGAACCTTGACCCATCTTGTGACTCAGCGTGCATTATCCTTTCCGTAGAAGCCTACCTCGTCGAAATGGAACACCAGGTCCAGTTCACAGACGTTTTCAAAGGCCCGGTCCAGCGCCTCCACAAAGACCTTGGGTTCCAGCGCTATGATACCGTTGCACGACATGCACTGACCAAATCTCCGCTCACCTGGATCAAATCTAGTATCCCTAGCTCGCTCTCGGCGCCGTCGACAACAAACACAAAGTACAGCGTCGCGTAGTTTCTGTACACAACCCGCCAACGCTCGTCCGAGTCCTCCTTGGGGCCGAGGAATGCCTCGAGTTCAGGTGCATCCAGAAAATTGCACAGCCCGGCTGGCCGGATCGAGATGAGGGAAAATATCTTTTGAACGACCGTCTGAGAAGACTGATGGAGCGGCGTGTAGAACTTGGTCAGCCTTGGAATACCTGACGTGTTGACTAAGAGTTTCGGCGTTGAGCAGATGGTGAGAACAGGTGCGAAAAGACGACTGACAGATCAGAACTGCGTGTATCATGGCCGTTCCGTTTAGAAAGGTGGTGTTCACACCGAACATTCTATCGACCATCCGCAGCCGGAAGTGGTGAGCGTTTCGCATGCCAAGCGATAAGATAAGATTTTAGTAGCCCTACTAGACTTTAACCTCCGTATTGACACCGTATCATTCCCATCGGTTCACCACGTCCTACGCGCTGAGTACTACACCCGCGGAAAATCAAACACGAGTCCCCGACCCAGAAAAATAGGCAAGGGTCACGACATCAACATCATTTGTTCACGATTCGTCCCTGGGTAAAGTCCAGCCAGGTTGCAATCTTCCGGCGAGGTTGCCGACTGGCCCAGGTAGACCTCCCTGGCTTTTAAAACTCTCGAGGAAGTTTTTGATGAGATTGTAATCCGTGGTCGGCTTGTCGGTCTCCTCATCCGGGTCTCCGGCGTCCTCTTGCTCCAGCAGGCTTTCAAGTTCGGCTTGCATGGAGGCTTCGATATCCATGTCGATGTCGTCATCTGCTGGGGTTGCACGGGCCTTCCCTTTATCCCTTTTCGTTGGCAGTGAGGGCTGGGGCTGAGGCTCTGACCCAGCCGTAGATTGTCTCGAGCGCAATAGCTCGGCGTCCATGGCTTGCATAACCGCCTCGAAGGAGTCTAGGTTGGGGTTCGCGTTTGGGCGGGTGCTTAGTACTGACGGGCGAGGTTGCTTGGGCGTTGTCTTTGGTGTCACCGTCGCCTTCCTCGTTGTCGTTACGCTCGCTGGTACAAACGCTTGATGTCATTGTTAGCCATCCCTTCATGTATCGCAAGCCCCGACAAAACACACCTCCTCGCCCTCGTCGTTCCTTAATTATATCATCCCACATTTCATCAGAGATGCCCAAGGTTTGGCGTGAAAATTCGAGAAACTCTGCCTCTTCTTCATTCATATCTACCTCGATTTCTCCGACCACCTGAGGCCTGTCTTCCTCTGACTCGGAATCCTCATCGTCACCACCGGCTAATGGGTCCGAGGAGGAGGACTCGTCATCTGAATCGACCCCTTCGTATTTATCACGTGGAAGAAGTGGGGGGCGGATTGGACGCGCGCGCACTGGCGGGCTAGATTCTCCAGTACCAGTATCATTCGCACCGATATCAGCTTTAGGAGGCCCGACTTCAACTTGTTCGGTCAAGATGGTGGTCTTGGCCACACGCTGCGTGTTGAAAGAAGCAGGCATTTGACCATACTCGGAAGCTGGGAGAGCAGGAACGAGGTCATTCATCGCTTGCTGGCGAGCTGCCTCTGTCGCTTTTCGGGTTTCTACATCAGATTCTTCGTCATCTTCGTCAGAGAATCCCTCGTCACTGAATAGGTCGTCGTCGTCACTGTCCGTACCATCTTCGTCAGAGAATGCTTCACTATGGACGCAAGGGACGGAAACGTCAGATGCACGCAGATACAATGTGGAAACAGGCAAGGCGTACTCTTCGAACCGTGCGCCTTCTACGTCACCTTTCCCTTCTACGAATCGTTCCACTTTAGCAGCGAGATTGCGGAGTTTGTCCGCTTGTTCCTTAGAGACCCTGTCTTCCCTCTCACCGTCCGTTTCCAAAGTGTGTGTCTCCACAGTTGAGCCATCAGCACGCATGGCACGCTCAAGCACCTCGTCGAAATCCTTGGCGTCAACGTTCATCCATTCATCTGAATCCTCCGTTTGCACTAAATCGGCATCTGAAAGCATCTGTGGCGCACGGGAAAGTGCGGCATTGAACAAAGCTGCAAACGACGGCCTTGAAACGTCGCTGCCGAAAAGTGGTTTGGTCAACCAAGAGCGCAATACTCAGATTATGGATTCGTGAACATACTCTTCTCGTCGAACCTCGACATAAGCATCAGCTGCTTTATTCTCAAGCTCGTTCCACAACTGTGAACCCTCGACTTCGTCGTGGAAGTAACCGATAGTAACGAGACGGGTCAAGTACGCCTTGTAATCTGGTGAGCGGCGAAGAGCATCTCTACGTGCTTCGGCCTGGAGGCATGAAGAATGAGAGACGTGACGAACCCGAAAGTGAAAGTGAATAGGCTATTAAAATGCTTACGGATGAAGTCAGTGCTTCCGTAGTTAATTTCACGACATCTGCACGATTTTTGGATTCTTGAAACAACATCTCGAATCCACAAGCCTGGAGAGGTTTGTATAAGCGGTTGGGCAAATCAGTCAAGTTGGAAGGCTAACTAATTTCATGCCGACATTTCGCCAACGCCAGGCAGCCGTGCCTTCTCTCTCCTCAAAATGGCCGAAAATCTTGGGTGGATAGAACTTTTGGCCCAACAACTGAGCATACGCAGTCCGTGTCATTTTGACCCTGCAAAGGACGTTTGGACGTGGCGGAAAGCGTGCCATTTTATGGGCAGCCTATGACCATCCGTCAAGACATGCCATCGCATTAGTACCCGCGTACTCACGCGAAGTTGAATTGCATCGCGAGTGTAGAATGTCTCGATGGGCTTCTGAATTAGTGACTGGTCGACGGTGAGGGCACGAACGATGTCGATAGGGAGGTATGCCATGGTCGTATGCACATGGTTACGTGCAGCACCTGGATACCCAGAAATTCGCTGCCATACGATGACCTCGACAGTTTTGGGAGCGAGGGTATCGATGGATGCATCCCGCACGAGAGGAATCGCGTCTTCGATGGCAATATACTCATCCTCTTCGCCAGCAGCAAAGTGGTCCTCGTCCTCATGTCCCCCCCTGCCAGAAATGCGGGGACGCTTTCTCGGCTTGTTTGGGGAAGAAACGTGCGCAAGGGGAATGAGGTGCAAGCGGCCACTGTATATCCACACCTGCAGCGTAAGAGTGAAAAAGGTCGTTTAGTTGACGATTCTCACCATTTACAGGGGGAGGAGGGATGCGCACCCTATTGGTCGCATTTGAGGGGTTCACCGAACGGGGCAGGGACTCAGCTGCCTCGATGAGCAAGAACTCGCCATCTGAGTCAGAGACACTAGCGTAGACTAGATGAGTGCGAAGGAACGATGCGTGGACAGAGCGTGGACAGACCTACTGACGACATCCCACCGTTTGGAGATTTCCCTGAGGAGCCAGACGACGCACCATTCATCGTCGACGGCGTCCCCGACACGCATGCGACCCTCGAGAATGTTTTTATCCTCGCCGTGGCGGGCATCTGGGTCTGGCGCAATCTTGAGCTGAAAGGGATCGCGATGCCAGAGGAAGACAGGGAGAAGTGTTGGTACGAGATCGTGGATGCACGCAGCGAGGGACGTGCAAGAGACCCTGTCGGCGAGCAGAGGCGGGGGGTAGAGTGTGTACAGCACCGTATCTTCAGAGATCGACGGGCCACGGTTGAAAATGTCCATGTTCTTGGCTGTCGGCGGCAACGCTGACGATGTCAGTCCTTACAAGTTGCCTGTTGCCATTCGTAGCTTCAGTTCGGTATGGCAGCGCACACATCCTTCAAGGACAGAACGTTGATCACGGTCATTGGCGACGAAGTACATAGTCCACTTTTCTTGCGTCTGCCTGCTCAATCTCAGTACAGGACTCAATCACCGGTCTTTTGCTCGCGGGCGTCGGCCACGTCAACGAGCATCAGAAGAACTTTCTCGTCGTCGATTCCAGTGCGCTCGCCAGTGCAACGCCCCCACCCTGTTTTCTTTCTGACCTTCCTCAGAGACCCAGATATCGACCATTGAGGCAGCCTTCCAAGAGTTCACAGAACGCAAGGATGTAGCAATCCTGCTCATTAACCAGCATGTGCGTACCACAACGCCCTGCTTCGTCAATGTATCCAATACTCACGAGATGCATTTTAATCGATCTAGATTGCAGAGAAGATCAGACCGACAGTCGATCGGTACCAGCAAGCTTTTCCTACCCTCCTTGAGATCCCATCCAAGGACCACCCTTACGGTACGTGTCCCTTTCACTTGCTCGCATCAACTGCCCGCTGTGTATGCATTTCATTCACAACACGCTTTCACAGACCCTGAGAAGGACTCCGTCTTGAAACGCGTGCAGAAGCTTTTCGGCGAGTAGTGCATGTCCATCCAGACGTTCCATGTACCTCATCGTCCACACCCACGTATGATGCATTGGCATTTCCATTTCCACCCTTCATGATTCCTAACTCGTCAAGCTGGCTTAGGCCATGCTGGGTTTCATTATAATAGTATCCATTACATCGGTCCCCGCGACTACATCCGAGCATGGGGCTGATCGCACTCCAGTGTTTGCCTTGATATCACGGCGCCCAGTGCGTGACTTCATTATGAATGAAACCGCATGATAGGCTCGTTTTCGCGAACGCCTGGTGCCCGCTCGACAAATACCCTGATCGGGTTACGACTGTCCGAGTCTATTAAGAAGTCCAATTAGAGTGAGCAGGACCGCATCAAGGAGGTCAGGAAGGTCTCCTGTGGAGGTAAAGATACGCACTCGGTATGTCTATAAGAAGGTACCTGAACACGAAGTATCCTTCATCGTTCTGTAACATCAAGCTGTCAGTATGCAATGTCCCTACGCGTCTCACCAGACGTAGACGTGTAAGCGAATGGTGCACGGAACGTATAGTACGGCGAGTGCCCATACAGTACTCCATGTTTTGTGCACCATGGCTGAGTTGACAACTGAAAAATCATTCAACGCACCCTCACGAGATCTGCATGTACCTCCCCTTCCGTCCAAGCTGTACCTGCACCATGGCTGCCTCCATCGTGTGATCTCCGCACGCGGAGTCCAGAAAATAGGCCCGTTAGCCCCCACCAGGAGTGCTCTTCGGTTCTTTCCTGGCCCTCGTTCCTCTCTTTTTCCGCTGTCGCCGGAGGTATCACAGAGGAGACACTGTCCCCTCTGAGATACTTGAAAGCGCTCCTCGCCAAGTCGATGAAGCGATACATTTCCTCCTTGACGTCCTCCAAACTCAAGGAGGCCAGCGAATCGACATAGCTGTCCTTCTCATCTTCCGTTGGGAGTGACGCCAAAGAGGAACCTTCAATGTAAAAATTCAACAGCATGTGCTCCCGGCCGGAGGAGTCAACTGCTATCTGTGATGCTACACGTCGGTGGCGGTGACGGGGACGCACAGAAGTGGGTGGGTTGTTATGGAAAGTGAGGGGAGCGTGAAGGTACTTAGCAACCTACCACCCGATTGATTGATGAACAATTCACTGTCAGGGATGGAAGACTTACTCGGGGGGAAGTTTTGATTCGCTCACAGGCGTCACTATAGAGCACAGTGGGCGAGTTCTTCGAAAAGAGTTCCGACGTAAGTGCGTAGACGAGCACGGCGGACAGTCCAGCACCAAGCAGTATTACAGTTAGGTTGGTAGTACGTTGCGTTGTGCGTAGCACTAGAGCATATTACCGTCAGCTACATACAGTACACTCCCCATTGATATTGGCGACGTCAAGTGGTGATAACTTACCCTTGCCACCGACACTCAGCTCTGACCATTTCTTGGCCTTCTCCCCGCGCCTCAGGGTTGCCTGTGAGATACCGAGTTGGAATGGCCCCACCGAGTCCTCCCTGCTCGAGTGAGACGTTCTTTGCTTCTGGTCGAGGGCGGAAGTGAGTAGAGAAGATGAAGTACTTTGACCACTAGCATATGTTCTCGAGGTGACCCAGCGTGAGCGAGCGGGTTGCGCGCAACAGAGGGGCCTCGATAAGCGGGCAAGTGAGACTGTAGCCATCATGGGCTCAAGGCGAGGTTGCACAAACACTCGTTTTGGGATCACTCAAACAGTTGCCACTACAGTACTACATACCGAGTACGTTGGAAAGTTTGGTGTGCAAAAAGAAACAGTTTTGCTAGGGCGGCTTCCTCACATGAACACCAGCAACAATCTAACACTTCAGGTCCACGAGGTATTGTTATGTAGTGAGCAAGATCAAAAAGTTCCCATTAGCCGATTTGAACGACTGACCTCGTCATTACTAGTGACGCGCTCTACCAACTGAGCTAAACGGGACGACGATAAAAAGAGTATATAACTTGTGCTGGAAGTCCAGCCATTTCTAGGTCGGGATCTTCCGGTTTCGTCCCGGAATGATCATACAAATATTTAGTTCCCAATGTTACTCATTCGTTCTATAGTCGCCTTTTTCATCTGGATTTGCGCGCTTAGCAGGCTTTTTAGCTAACAAGAGTAGTGCTCACCGGTGGGCTGATTCCCTCTCCTTCAAAGTATGCTAATATAAACTCCTCAGCGACCCAGTCACTCTCAACAACACCCAAATCCGAAAATGCTAAATTCCTCGGGCGCGTTGGGTCTCCGGTAGGTGCAGTGAGGTGGACATCGAGGGGCTGGCCCTTTGAGAGTTTGGTAGTGGGGAAGATCGATTTGAGTTTGCGGAGAGGAGGCTGTACAGCAGCTTCCGTTTCAGCGGAAAGGGTTCCACGCGATTTGGCGAGTTGGAGACGTGCGGTCAAAGCGCGCACAAAACCATCACGCAGGTGAGTGTACGAGGTGTGGCGGGTCGGTACTATGGAAATGGATATGTAGACCAACTCGAGATGAACATGGGGCAAACTCACCGATGCGGAGTACGCACGAAGTGTTTCGGACTATATAGTTGACTTTTTCCTCGGGTGTAGCACTGATAGGGATCTGCAGCAGCGAGCTGCCGTGTCAGTATCATTGTACATGCCAGCGCAGATGAACAGACTTTGAGTTTGGGGTTTGTGAGGTCAGCATAGAACCCGACGGAATAGACGTTGATGCCAAGAAAAGAGACTGCCCGTGGACCGACCCCCAGAAGAGAGTGGGGAGGCAGCGGAAACCTGGACGGGACTCGAAGTTCTTTCGGAAACTCGATGGAGGTGGCAGGGTCGACTAAGGTCGGGCCGGGTTGAGGTGGTGTGTAGAGCATGTAGCGACGGCAAGAACTTACCTAGCACGTCCTCCCTCGTAATGCGGGGGGCGTCGAGATGGATGGGAGTGGTCGCGTGGTGGAAGGCGAACGCTGAGGAGAAGAGAGAGGCGACGCCATACAAGATGGGCTTAGACCAGGAGCAGGACGAGCAGAGCTTGAAGTGTGACATGATCAAGTTGTGGGTGGGGCACGTGCACGGTGGCTGCTACTATCAGTCTCCCAGCCTCACATCGGCCAGTAGAGTGTATACGCAATCCGTCCGCAGAAAAAGGACGCGTCAGCGCATACATATATAACGGTCGTACGTCTCGTCCCCTTTCCTCCCATATCCCACTTCCTCTCATCTGCATTCCCGATGGCTGCTCTTGATCTATTCATGCCCAGCATCGTCGCCGAGCTAGGCTCTGGTAACCTGTCCATCCAAGGCGTAGAGATGGACGAGGACGATATCGACGTCCTTGACTCCCCTGCTGAAGAGATATCACCTCTTGCCCCAGACCAATCCTCCTATGAGAAACAAAGAGCCAACCTTGCTGTATACCTCGATGCTCTGCCCTACAAGTGCGAGTCTCTCCAGGAGATGCAGGACAAGCTAGAGCACATTATCGCAAGCCTTCTTATATGTGCCGAGTCCAAGAACTGGACCGTTCTCACAACCTGGGATGCAATGTTGCAATGGTAAGTCTCCACCCTTCTCTCGTCTCAAATCTCTTATCCTGCCTAGTTGGTTGCAATTGCGTTTTCCCATGAAAACCTCTACCCGTGTCAAGCTTGTTAGGTTTTATTACGAGTTATGTCTCATTCCTGGTTTGGACGTCCGCGTCATCCGAAGCTGGGCAGACATGATCTCTCGTCTCCTCGGCAAGACCGGTAAACGCAGGCTTGATTCCAAAGATCTACACCTCCCATGGTGGCCCCTTTGGCAGGTCCTCTACAAAGAGCTCTTTCCAAAGAAGCGTCTTGGTCAAACCAAGTGCGCAACCTCTACATCCTTTGGCTTTTGTTTTATTGACATCCTCCACCTAGTCGTAACTTGAACAACATCTTGCTCTACGTCGCAGAAAGTTGCAAACCGTACTTCTCTGCTGACGACATCCCTGACATGCTCAGCACTTTCTTGCCAATGATCACTCCAAACGTGAGCTCCGTCACCGTTTCGTTGTCCGTCGCTTACGCATGCTGACCCCATGTAGACGACCCTAACCATGGTTCCAGTGCTAACTTCGTTCGTTCCTCCCTCTCATCCTCACCGCTATCTTCCTGTCATGTTCAAACTTTGGGGGGCATTCAACTCCTTTTCGATGGATGATCGCTTCCTTGAATTGGCTGGAAATTTGGCGGAGGAACATGTTGCGGGAAAAGCTGGTAATTTTGGTGAAGAAGGTGGTGCACAGTGGAAGGACGTAGGTATATGGTCCGAGCAGGAATGGACTTTGCTGGTCAGCAAGGGGTTCGAATCCATGTGTAGGCTCCTAACCACGTACCTGTCACATTCACATTCCTCACGCTCATTTCCAGACGTTCCTGTAGGGAAATCTAGAGTGAGCAGATTTGACGCTGCGCCCATCCACGTGGTTTTTAAATTTCCCTGCAGAACCCAAATCTGACCTCTGCGCATGCGGATGCAGCCTCAGTACGCCAGGGGTCCAAAATTAAGAAAACCATCAGTCGCATAAGTGAGTTAAGGGACGTTTCGCTTGCATTGAGGCACCAACTTGATCTTGATGTAGATGCCCTCGCTAAGTTGTTTGTCTATTCCATGGCCGTTGATAGCCCTCTTCGTGGTGACTCTGCATCTGCAACGCCGTCTTCCCAAAGTGGACAGCCGACATATCTCGCGGGTTCAAGAGCCATGGACACTTTAGATCGCCTGATTACCAGCACGGAGTCGTTTTTCCATCCATCTAATCATGGTCATTGGACGGTGTTGGTGAGTAGGTCCTGTACTTCATGTCATGTTTCCTGATTTTGTTTGCAGCTCGCAAGCTTCCTTCAACGCTTGACGGCCGAGTTTGCTGATCGTTGGTTTGAGGAGCAACTGCCTTCCTGTCGCACTCCGGTGGTAAGTATTCTATGTGGTAGTTTGCAGTGCTGTCTCATTGATGGATAATCTCAAGACCCATCGTCTCACGACCGTGATTCGTCGAGCGTTCGTCACCAGCCTTCTGACACCAGCCTTACTTGCCATGTTCTCGAAGGATCCGTTGTCTCTCGCTATGACCCAAGGAGCCCTGCGCGTGATGGCACAACTCGAGCCCACGTTAGTCATGCCAGAGCTACTTGAACGCGCCTACGGAGGGTTAGAAGTTGTCAATGAGACCCACCGGACAACAGCAGTTCTCAAGATACTTTCTGGTATATCTCTTCCCTTGGTCTCCGAAAGTGTGTGGCGCCCTGGTCAAAAACACCTTCTACCTCTCCTTGAGTTGTGCATCCCGGGCATTGATTTGGTCTGTCACATTCTTCCCACCTCTCGGTTTATCCTTAACCTTCTTGCGTACAGAATGACCCGAATAAGACTATATGCGCAACCTCTTTCATTGTCAGCGCGATTCAGCATATTAAGATTGGCGATATTTCTATGCACCAGTCAGGGTTCGCGTTATCTGGTGACGTACCTAGCGAAAATCTCATGGAGCTCGACAATGACGAAACCCAACTGCCTGACGGCGTTGAGATGAGCCCATTCGTCCCTCTGAGCAGGGAAGAAGAGCGTGCTCTTGTTCGCGAAAGCACTTCAGGCTTTGCAGGTACTAGATCCGTCTTTGGTAAAGGTCACTGAAGACTCAACGTTGCAGATTGGGTGGCGTCCCTCTTCCGGCGCATTCTCGCCCTGTACGAGAATCTCCCAGAAGAAGGAGGCCGAAAGAAGACGACGGGAGGTAAGACTGAGGAGGTAGTTCTGAAGTCTATAAAGAGCATGGCCGATGTCGTTTGTCTCCATCTATCCGATCAGCTCTTCGACCTGGTTCTCAACTTAGTTTACGATTACGCCACATCGAACGCGAAGTCGAACGCCGTGAGGGCATTTGGGCACCTCGTTGCATGTCTTGCCCGTGCAAAGCCTCAACGAACAATTGACAAGTTTTTACCCTTCTGTGTTTTGCAGATTCAAGAGGAGCTAAAACACGGGGCATCGAGCACTCGGACAACCTCGACGCATGAGAGTGTGCCCTCTGATACGACCCTCCATTGGAGTGAGCATCAACCTACGATCCTCATGGTTGTTTACTAATTTTCCCAACTTCCCACGTTAGATATGTCCATCCTCAGAGGATGCCTGGGGTACGGCGGCCCCGCCGTAAGTTATGAGGAAGAAACCTTGAAGTTGATCATCTGACGACATGCCCACAGTTACTCAAACATAAAGAGACTGTTATCCAGCTTCTGTCACTCTTGCTTGAGAAAACGAAGAGCGAGAGAGGGTACTCAGGGACTGCTACTTTGGTATCACGAGTGTTGCATACATTGACAACAGTTTACCCTATCAATAATCATTTCGTCAACGGTGATCAATGGATGGATCCAGGTAGGAATTTGGGTGTTGTTCGTGTTGGTGACATGGCAAAATTTTTTTTTTCAGACTTCAACAAGACCCACAGCAGGCAGTGGGGCCATCTTTGTGAACCCAAAGATGTTAAAATCGATTGGCATGGTAGATGGTATTGTTGCACCAGCTCTCTTCAAAAGCTTACCTGAACTAATCCAGTTCCAAACGCGGAAGAGGTCGACTTCGTACTTCAAATCTTGGATCGCATTGCCTCTCCAACACTCGACAAGCTCGAGGCCCTCGTAAACTCTTCTGGTCGATGGGATAGGATCGCCCGCAATGATTTCTGCCGGTGGGTGTTGCGAAATGGGTCGGCTGTAACTCCACTAACATCTGTGAGAGTAGCTATCTGGCTTTCTCGAAAGCAGTCTGGAGTGGCATGCCTACAATCTACAAGGAGGCTCCCAAAGAATTTGCCAATTCCTGCTGCGATCCGGATGTTGATGTAGAAGGACTCATTGTCGACCAATTGGATGTTCAAGCAGGGATAGTTCTGACGAATCCACAAGATCCACGCTACCAGTGTGTCGCGGAGCTGCGGACCCGGTTCGGGAATCTCATACACCTTGCTGCAACGAAATTGCGCCAAGACCAAGACGAGGAAGACCACATTGATGCTGTGATCGCAGTGGTCAGAGCCCTCGATACGTTCTTCCTCGACTATGGAATGAGCAGAGGAGACTTTACAACTACGCTGAAGAATTTTTCACAGTCCCGAGAGTGCGTCTAGTCTTTTTATTTTATTTTCTCATGTGGCTGTGTGGTTAAGTTACCTTGTGCAGAGTGAATCGTATGTCCGCGCGTCAAAAAGACAACGCACGAGTTGTTTGGGTTAAGCGAGCACAACTCTACCATTCTAGCCGCCTGTATATGCACGCTCTGTATCGCCGACGCTCGGAGTTGGATGATCGATTGCTAAAGGACGACTTGGCGGAACTTTGTTTATCGCCGTATACCAGGGTGCGGCGGTACGTGGGTGATTGTTCATCTGGACCCTCGTTTTGACTTCTCCTGCAGTCTCGCGCAGAACGTCCTACACAACATATGTGGTGTAAGTTGCCTCATGTTGTGCTCGTACGTGAACTGATCACGGGGACAGTATTACGTGCGATCCACGAGATACATCTTGCCAACTATGTTCGATTCGTTAAGCAAGGGGAACAATCCTGATCGCATGAAAGGCGCTCTCTACGTGCTTGGAAATAAGGGAACAAGTGAGTGTGGTCTATCTATCCTACCATGCACCGCACTGAATCGTTCCATCGGAAAAGCTGCATACATAATGGCTGGTATGACACCAAGTGTCTGCTGTCGCTAGGCTCATATCTCAGCAGATCAGGGGTTGCAGAGGC
>JBBPSL010000144.1:3632-14422 GCA_038093555.1 Butyriboletus appendiculatus
CGTAAACTTGCCATCACACGCTATTCGGAACTCGTCCGCCCGCCGCGATTGGATCTGTTGGAGGAAGCACAGAATCCCTTGCGCATCCTGTGAACACGGTGTCAGCAAACGTGAACAAGGTGGTCATCATACCGACGAACCTCGTGACGAAGTCGGACGTCGTCCTTGAGCGTCGTAAACAACAGACTCTCAATCTCTTCCGTCGGCGCGTCCAAGATCCGCAGCACCTTGGCAGAGCCGAGGATGGCGCCGGCAGACGACGCGTTGCATTGCAGATATTGCGAGTTGAAGGTGTCCAACGAGACGTCGGCGGGCTTCAACGCAGCCACGGATTCATCGAGGGCAGACTTGATCAGTTCCGGGACGTCGCTCAAGGAAGCCACTGCAGCGAAAATCGACTCGGTAAAAACGCGTCAGTGTGAATCCCAGGGACACTCACCTTTTCTTGCCAGTTCTACGATGCGGACGTGCACTTCGGGATGGTTTTGGTCGCACGTATGCGCTCGACGAAGCGCTTGCGCAGCTTTCAAGTATTTCTCTACAGAAAAAAAAAAAAACGTTACAATCCCGTCGCCAGAAACATCCAAATACGCACTCTGCCGTATCGCAACGTCAAACGAGGTCAGATTCACGTCTATATTGTCCTTTCCGTAATCTCCCAGCGACCCAAGGAACTTGCTCGCCCGCTCCAACGGATCACCTGTTGTGACAAGTTTTAACCCCTCTGGATCGTCATCCGGGAGCTGAGGTGCTTCGAGTCCCTTGTCTTCGTTCCGTTTGGTTGCTGCTCGCACTACGAACCGGAACGTGATGTTGTATGCATGGAAACTAATAGAACGATGCCTTAATTCACCCTTTTGTGAGCTCGCGTCGTCACAGTCTTTAGAGGTTTCGGCCGTGGCTTTATGCGCCGCCTTCTTTGCCTTGTTGAGCGCTTTCTTGGACACTTCCGGCGAAGGCTCTGCCGACGAAGATCGGTTAGGAAGAACACATGCAACGAGGGGTTCGAAGCCGTACCCGGCGGCTGTAGGGATTTGATCATCGACGGATCGTCGTAGAGCTGAATCCATATCTGGCGGAAAACCCGTCAGTATAGGATACTTGCGTAAAAGAGAGCTGTTACTCGAGCGCTCGCCACCGCAGCGTGGATATATGCCGGATGAGAGGGGAGATGGTCTTCCCATGTCAACAGTCTGTAAAAGTAAGATGAATCATGCATGGCTTCAAGTGGATGGGGGGTGCCATCGACGCACGAAAGGTAAGAGCCGAGCATACTGATACGAAGCGAATACATGTGGAAGTCGTAATGGTCTTCGCGGAAACTGTTGAAGATCTAATAGCAAGTTCCAGCGTCGACCTGGCGTATCAAACAGCGAAGCCTGCACCTTTTGGATATTGTTGAACGCCTTGAGCGCAAGATGGTACTTTCCCAGCCGTCTCTGTGCTCCACCCACCTCAATAAGATAATGCAACGCTTGCATCTCTAACAAGTCTGCGCTAGGGGAGGCGTCTTTCTGGAAAGGCGGTCAGCGATAAGGCCGGGGATGCTGTGCGCGAGAAGGTCAACCTTGGTGAACAGTCCCAAGACTTTGTCTGCTTCGTCGATCATCCCTGCGCGCAATCGGTATTTACCCGACTTGGTGTTCAAATACCGATCTTGTCCGTCGAGTCTCCGAGCGTCATCCATGGCACGCACAGCCCCAAAAGGGTCTCCAGCACGCTTCAGCACGCGCGCCTTTGTCATGTACAGCTCAGGCAGTGTCGGTGTATGTTCCATCGCAATGTGGAGAATCTCCAGCGACTTTTCATACTGTCCCAAGGAGGAATAGTGCTGTGCAAGAAAGTATAGCGCCCAGAGATACACCGTCGGATCTGAAGATAGTGACGGTTGCACCTGATCTTTCGGCGTGACACTCGACCGGATGTCTTCAACAATCTCCTGGATCGTCTGCAGCTTGAACGGATCGATATAAAGCGTTTTGACGTCGCCAAAAAGGGAGGGTATTCCTTTCCGAAGTGCGCGCTCGAGATAAGGCTTTGCTAATTCCTTGAATTTCTCGCCTGCAGACGGTTTGAAAGATTTAGTTTGCAAGAGCATCCTGGCTTACCTTTTGCGATCGTCAGACCTAACCGTTGATGTGCATTCGCCTTTGGGTGCTTGGATGAGAACTCCTCGAGGATATCAAGTGCTTTTGCTCGGGACTCGTCAGTCAGGCTGTCTTTCATGGTGTAAGACCGCGCCAAAAGAGGTAAATATCGTGCGTGTTACCAAGATCGATGCCAGCGTTGGTAATAAATCCTTTGTAGTAGTCTTGACTGTCGGGATTTTGTTCAATCAGCTCTCTCCACGATCGTTCAGCTGCCTCTGCCCATTCCTCCTTTTGTGGAATCTCCGCGTCAGCAGACCACTTCAATTTTCCGTAAAGACGTGCTTGTAGGGAGGATCAGCAACCGAGAAAAGACAATCAATCGTTCCTCACCTCTGCATTCTGCGATAGCTGGACGATCAACCAACATTCTATCCTTTACCTTTCTATCAAGCAGAGACAAGGCTTCCTGACACTCTCCCAGCTCTTCCAGGAGACGGATATGGAAGAAAACCAGCTCTCCGTACTCGGGATCGCGGGCAGTAACGTTCTAAGATGCAAAATGAATGGAAACAGTGACACGACGATGATCAAATCGCACCCGCAAGAAACCCTCCATATGATCCATGTAACGTCTTGCTTCTGCTACATTACCCACCAGCTTGTACGCAAGCGCGACGCCGACCCAGTGGACGCGTGAGTAAGGACGTAAACGAAGCATGTGAATGCGCGATTCGAGGAGCGCGTCGTATTGGCGGCTATGCGTTTGGAGGATAGATGTTTCTCGAATGATGTTGAAGTTGTCCTATATTCTCGAGGTCAGTGGGATGAAAAGATATGTCGCTGTGTTTGCCCACCTTGTCGATCTTGAGCGCCCTCATGTAGGACTTGAGGGCTTCTTCATAATTGTGCTCTCCCTTTTGTACGAGAGCCCAAACGTGCCAACATATATGCGATTGGAGGTCTTTGAGCATGCCCTCCTTTATCAGAGCTATCCCTGCTTCGCGCTCGCCGAGGTGAACCATCACGAGGCCCTTCATGCACATGGTTTCTGTGGCAAGTTAGATAAAACACACGGTCAGGAAATGATGAATCAACTCGCCCCCATGCTGTGGATATTTCTTGAGGATCTGGTCAGCGATTTTCCGTCCTCTCGAGAGCTGCTTATGTTCGTATGTCTGCAGGAGCTCTGAGAAGAGCTTGCGTTCCTTTGGTGCCAGGGGTTGCGAGGACATGACAGACGTGGATGTATGTTCCTCTTGGTAGGGTCTGCTTCAGCTTGCGGCGATGGCGTGTCGGTTGCCTCGAGGTGGACCGTGCTGGACCGAGATAATCTCCGGTCTATCGGAGTTTCAATTCTCCGACGCATGTCGAGTGGCCGCGTGGTGTGCGGCTTTATGATAATCCAAACGACTGCTGTAGCACTACCAATGCTCAAACTACGGATCGGCACCCGCACGGCAAACAGTCGGACTCTGAAAATTTACAACTCCGAATGACTCCGTACTCAGTTACGACGCGCTTGGACGCGTTGACCGTCAAGCGACACAGTGCCAAACCTCAATCACGTCCCCGCTCGCGTCTCTGTCGACGTCCACGACGATGGTGGCACAAACCCGTACCGCCACTGCGCCCTCCAAGAAGCTCATTTTCAGCGAGAAGATCGTCGGCAGGTCCTTTCCCACCGACACGCTCCTCAAGAAGCTCAAGGCCCTCCATACCGAACTCGCAGAGCTCGACCAGGAGCTCGTCGACGTGAACTCGCTCTCGCCCGTGCGCACCCAGCTCATCAATACAACACTCCTCCTCCACAGGGATAGGGGAGTCAAGGCGTACACTGCGTGCTGTCTTGCGGACATCCTCAGGCTATACGCACCGGACGCCCCTTATACTCAAAACGAACTCAAAGACATCTTTCAGTTCTTCTTTAGGCAGCTTGCCGCCGGGCTCAAAGGAACCGATGCTCCGTATTACAACGAATACTTTCACCTTCTCGAATCCCTCTCCACCGTCAAGAGCGTGGTGCTCGTGTGCGATCTTCCGCACGCCGACGAACTCATGACCGAAATATTTCGCGAATTCTTTGTCCTCGTACGACGCGATCTTGCAAAAAAGATTGAATTATTTATTGCCGACATCCTCGTCGCCCTCATTGACGAGTGCCAGTCCCTCCCCAGCGAGGTCTTGGATACCATCATGGGACAGTTCTCGGACAAGAATACGGTGCGTCGTGAAGCACACTGATTGTGATTTCTCGTTCGTGATACCCGTTCAGCGTCTAGATCAGCCTGCCTACAGACTCGCGGTGCAGATTTGCAATGCGACATCCGACAAATTGCAGCGTCACGTCTGCCAATACTTTACTGACATCATCGTCACCAATTCACGCGACCTTGAGTCGGAGAGCGACTTTGATGAAATACGTACTGCACACGATCTCGTCAAGCAACTCAGCAAGTCGTGTCCGTCCTTGCTGCACAGTGTAATACCACAGCTTGAGGAAGAACTCCGTGTAGACCAAGTTCAAGTGAGGTTGATCGTAACCCATGCACTAGGAGAGATGTTTGCGGAGAAGGGTGGCTCCGATCTCATCAGAAAGTATCCAACGACATGGAACGTGTGGTTGCTGCGCAAGAACGACAAGGCAGCGGCCGTGCGTCTGAAACTCGTCGAGAGCGCTAGGGGACTGCTCATGAACCTGCCTGAACATAGAGAGACTGTCGAAGGCAAGCCCCTATCCCAGAACCTGTAGACGACAGCCTTGACACGCCCTTGAGTAGAAATGCTTCAACTCAAACTCTTAGACCCCGACGAGAAAGTTCGTGCTGCGGTGTGCAAAGTGTACTCTCAGCTCGATTACGAAACTGCGCTTCATTATGTTTCAGAAGCACAACTCCGGGCAGTTGCTGGCCGTGGAATGGACAAGAAGCATGCCGTCCGTGTAGAGGCCATGAATGCGCTTGGTAAGCTGTACGGCCTTGCATATCCGGAGATGTACGTCTTTTTCCTCTCACGATGTCACGGTCTAATACATTTATATCCAGCGAGAACGGTGACTCGTCCGCGGTCAGGCATTTCGCGTGGATTCCTAATGAGATCTTGCACATCTCAAACATGACGTCTGAAGCCAAAGCTGCTGCGGAGCAAGTCATTGCCGATTATGTTCTCCCGTTACCTTCGTCTTCCACTACTTCCGCCTCTACGTCCAAAAACGTCGAGGTGGATGAGGTAGCCTGGACAGATCACTTGCTCAATACCATGCAGCACCTAGATGACCTCGGTGTCAACACAATTCTGAGCATGAGCGGGATTAAAGCAAAGTGCGTTGATCGGTTTTTTCATTGTGGGCAGCGGGGATCGACCTCGTGTTTAGTCGCCCGACCATGTATGAGCATTATCTGCAAGCATGCATACAGAACAACGTAAGCCCTCTGTGGATATCGTCGCGGTGTTCCTTATCGGTGCCTGTTAGGGTGGTGTGATCGACGAAAACGAGGAGTCGATCATACAACGTTTAAACAACGTGGTCAAACACTTGTCTCGTGCGTAAATTTCAGGGTCGGATTCAATGCATTAACCCCCCATACTAGGACAATTCCCCGATCCCCAGAAAGCAGCTGAGGATATGCATGAGTTTGCCAAGGCGAACGAGAACAGGCTTTACAAGTTACTCAAGACGTGTATGGATCCTCAGTCCGATCTCAAGAGCATCGTGAAAGCCTCAAACGAGTTTCTACGGCGCGTAGAGCAATCGCTCGAGTCCACCCTCTCGACGATGACTATCTTTCTCCGTCGCGCGACGCTCCGCATCGTCAACCAATCGTCCATCTCGGCCCTCATTAAGAGAGTCCAAAATATGGCTCCGTCGTCGAAGCACGCCCAACAACTTTTAACTTTTATATCGAAACATTGTCCGATCCTCTACAAACCCCATGTCAGCGAGCTTACAAAGGCAATCGCCGATGAGAGGAACGTGATTCTGGTGGAGGTTGGCATGCATGCACTCGCAGCCGTGGCGAAAGCTGATGAATCCCAAGCGGCATTGGATAAGTATGTTTCTTTACTCCATCTTGAGGCAGTCCACTGACACGGCTTTGAAAGACGAACGCTAGAACGCATAACGCGATTTGCGCTTGGAGAGAACCCAAAAATTGCCAAGTTTGCGGCCCGCTTACTCGCTTCCTTGAGGGATCATGAAGGTCCTTGTGTGGAAATCATTGAAGTACGTGAATTCGTCAGCGCTCGATTTTGCAATATGTTCATTGCTTTGAAGTCTATCTCGGAGAAGCTTTCGGAAGCTACGCCAGAGGAGCTCGTTGCCCATACAACCGTTCTAGCACAGATGGCGCGCTTCAAGCCCGACGCATTTGAACATAGGAGTGATACTATTATGGCATTCTTGATTAAGAAATTGCTCATGGGTCGACGGTCGAAAGATCCAGTAAGCATGCTGCACCTTGATTCTCTCCGGATTCAGTTGACTTGTTTTCGTGATCAAGGAGGAAATGGACGTCGATGACGACTGGGTGGAAGATGACAATATGATGCCAATACAAAAGGCCAGGATCCTTGCGCTGAAAGTTTGTCGGAATCGGTGTCTTGCCAATGCATCTGCGGAAACCGCATTGGAGCTTGCTACACCCGCGCTTAAAATGTTTTCAACATTACTTGAACATTCTGGATCATTTTCGGCAGATGCGCGGGACAGGTTAGGTTTTCGAGCGGGTATATTATTTGGGACTCGGGGCTGATGCATCACACGTAGTCCGCGGGTGAAGTCACGCATGCGACTACAAGCCGCTGTATCTCTTCTACACCTTTCCACCGTCGAAGCGTTTGCAAACGTGGTAAATAACAACTTTATATGGCTCGCGATCACAGTCCAGGTAAGGGGTCGCTTCAAACTGACGTGCTCGCTGACGGTGATGCGCATTTGCTCAGGACCCATGTTACCATGTCCGAATAATCTTTTTAACGAAACTCGCGTCTCTCCTAACCGCACGTAAACTCCCGCCACGCTTTAACACGATACCCTTCCTTACAATTCATGATCCTGAGGCCGATATTCGAGACAGGGTGAGACCTAGTCTACGCAATCCGGTACTGAACATTGAAGCATTTTCTAGGCCATAGCTTATATTTCGTTTATCTCGAGATCTATTCCACCCGCCGCACGCGTTGATCAACTGGAAATAATTTTCATCCGTCTTCTTCATCTCCTCGCGCATCATCCCGATTTTTCTACCGCGCACGAGAACATGCAAGAGATAGCGAAGTAGGCTTTCATTCCTCTTCACGACTTGGTCCATTCTTATGCACTCGTTTCTTCTTTTAGATACATTGAGTTTTACCTCGATTTGATCGCGAGTTCTGATAACATTGCGCTCCTTTACCACCTTGCGATGAAAGCCAAGACCGTGCGTGACTCTGAATCACATACATATAGCGAGGTGCGAAGATTTTCGCCCGACTTGCAGACGTTTGTTAAATTTTGTTGCATATTGCTGAATCTAGAATCTCTATACGACGGCAGAGCTCGCCCAAGAGCTGATCAAAGCCCGCACGCAAACTCGCTCGTGGACCCTTCAGAGTTACCCCGGTAAGGTTAAACTGCCCTCGGACATTCTGCGCGCGCTTCCGAATCCAGAATCTGTCACCAAGGTAAGCGACAAACTCCGACGGAGGTGTGTGCTGAGAGACAGCACAGGTGGTCAAAACACAATATTTGTCGGAGGAAACCGTCGCTTGGCTGAAGGAGATTAGGGGACACAAGCCAACCGCGAGCACCAAGGTACGTCGACTATCAAATTGCACGCTCGCTTGTGATCCGCTGATGCCCTGATCCGTAGGAGAAGAAACGGGAACCAAGAGAGGGGAGGGATGGCAAGTCCCCGCCTGCCAAACGTAAAGCTTCTCGAGCTCGAGCAAACGGCGCGCAAAAGTGGGTTCCTGGGGGATGCGGAGTACAGCTTCTCGCTGACGTCACACTTCTCAACAGGCGCCCGAAGACGCAAAAGTCGGCACGGTGGAACAGTGATCAATCAGAAGAAGAAGAATCTGATGTGGAGTCTGTTCTTGATCCATCAGAGAGAGCGACGTCCCCGAGACGCTCTAGTTCTGTGCCAAGCGATGCCGGTCAGGACAGCAACAAAGAAGAGGACGGCGGCGAACCGTCAGAACGAGAGAAGAAATTCGGTAGGAAGGCTAGAGCGAAGGCGCAGGTGAGTCACCATGCAGCGCGGTGGACCAACGGCGTTGATCGGGTCTAAAAGGAAAAGATAAGCAAGCATGTAAAGAAGAGTACGACGCGACCGAGAAAGTCTTGACGATGTGTTCCGACGCGGTACTTGTGGATCGTGTACAGCCTATTCGTGATGCCTTGTATTGCTATGCATGTTCTATTGCTCTAACGATCTCTATTATACTTTTGATTCGTCTTCGTGCGGGTTGGCTGCACGTTGTGAGTTCACGCGCAAGACCATGAATGTAAGTTACGTCAACATCAATAGCATCAAAAACTTGGGTGTTCTATCTGCATGTGAGAGGTGGAAGAAGGCGAGTGTCCCCTTTAGCTTCTTTGCTTTGACATTTTTGTGGTACATCGGGCAAGCTTGGGAATACTGTCATGGACGCGCTACTACTTGACCTCTGCACACGGGAGTGCTGATTCAACTCAACCGTCAGGTATATTCTTTAGGAACCATCTCTTAAACTCGTAGCCACTCTGATGCCTCCCCCAGTTCTCGTACAGTCTCAATCCTAGGCCTTTACCTAGTTTTCAGCTGTTTGACACTCTTCGCCGTGCAATTATCCCTAGGATGGTGGCGCCCAATACCCCTCGTAGGCGCGCGGTTAGTGAGTCATCCATCCCAAACCCGTCGCCCGCTCTCGATTCGCCAGGCGACCGAGACGGAGAACCGCTTGGCCGCGAAACGCTCTTATCGAGGCACTCCGAAGTGCGAGGTTGCCTCTATAGAAATCACCTTGTTTGATGGTCTCATCATCAGATCCGTCATCGCTCACAACTGACGGTTTTGTCAGGGAGGGCATACTCGCCAAGGCGACGTCTCGGTAAGAGCGTTTCGCGGCCAATGGCGGATCTCCGCTTCGATCGCCTGGCGAATCGAGAGCGGGGGGGTTGGGACTGACGACTCACTGACCGTGCGCCTAAGGGGTATTGGGCGCCACCATAGGGATAATTGCACGGCGAAGTGTGTCGAACAGCCGCGAACTAGGTAAAGTCCTTGGATTGAGACTCTACGAGAACTGGGGGAGACATCAAAAGTAGCTAACTTACAGGTTAAATACTAAAAGACTCGTTCCTATAGCAATATGGTTCCTTAAAGCATATACCTGGCAGTTGAGTCGAATCAGCACCCTCGCGTGCAGACGTCAAGTAGTTGCACGTCCGTGACTCGGACAAATACAATGTCGGGCCGCCAGCAGACTTGACATGAGGTCTTCCTTCCCTAACCTCTTTTCTCGCTCATCAACTCAGTTCCTCGATCCATTCTCCACTTTTCTACTCGTGTCCAAGCGCAAAACTCAACGACTTGTTTATGCGTGCCCTGGGAGCATGTCTCATTAATAGGCCCTCAGCTTGGCAGTGCGTCAGATTCTCCATACTGACCGGAGGTACTCCCGGTCAAAAAGGGGCCAGGTCCTACCCGTGTCGCAGATCGATTCCTCCAAAGGACGGTTTGACCGAGCCGTCTCGCTGCGTGACAGACTGCGGGTACTAATCCCCGAGGTAGCTCAAGTTCAAGAGACGAGTGGATGCGCGTACCCCCCCCTTTTTTTCTTTTTCCCTCTAGCGTCGCTGCGGGGGGTCGGACCAGTCGCTAACATGGTTTGTTTTTGGGGGCGAGTACAAGGATGCGATTCGACGACGCGTCATAGGATGTCTCTCCACCTTCCCAAAAGTAAGCTTTACCATCGAATAGGCTGCGTGAGTCGTCGATTTGCATATAGATTTTGATTCCTTGTTTGATGAAACTTCTCGATCAACTCCGAATTGCCTTGCGAAACATTCTCGGTTGATGTGTTTTCCGATCAGTGTTAACTAGCGCAGGATTGACTACCGCATGCAATGAGAGCGTAGTGCCAGGACGCGACATCTCGGTCGAGCCTTTCCCTTGTCAGTTTTTGGAACACGCTTCTAGTGCCTGTGCGAGAAGTCTGAAACATGTCAGGACATTTCAAAGTTTCAGACGCAGAAACAGCAAGCCACATGCTCAGTGGGACTCCGGACCGAGATCAGGTACGAGCACCTGTAGCAATGGCGCCGAAGGAGCAGTGTTGATTCCAGGTGCGGTCGAAGAAAGGGCGATAAAGCTACATGTGTCCATGTTATGTGACGAATGCTATGAGAGCGCGGCGGGATACACGTGTTCCTCGTGGAAGGTCGGATTATACTATACAGATGACAAGATGGAATTTCCGTACAGGATCAGCCGCACCCTTTTACGACTTGGATGAAGCCTGGATGATAAAATATTCGTATGTTTGAGACTGTGGGATCACGGATCGAAATACAAGATGTGGTGTGTGATAGTGAAAGGAGATGTTACCCAAATATCATGTACCCCGGCGAGAAACGAAATTCTGTGAGGAAATGATAAGATGGCGTCCCCACGAAGGCTGCGTGCGATACCCACCTCCAAGTCTTGTGACGTCGCAACGGCAAGTACGAACTTTCTGTTA
>JBBPSL010000145.1:7125-26168 GCA_038093555.1 Butyriboletus appendiculatus
CCGAGCGGGGAGTCTTCTCCCCCATAGGAGCCAAGCCTAGGAACGTCAGAGAATGTCACAGGTTCGGAGGAATCCGTACCAGCCAGCGACAGCGTCGACATCTACACCAAAGCCAACAAGGATCGTTCGGGGCATGGTGCAAGATATGACCACCAGGTATTCAAAGATAAGGTATTCAGATGGGGGGGACCACGGTCGCCGCCCGATGTATATAAGGTCATTGACGATGAGATGCCTGTTCGTGCGCGTGATCAGTACCCTATTGTCAGTGTGTGAGACCAAGTCAAGGCTATTATAGGCCGAACAAGATAAGAAACAGAAGATAGAAGCCTTCCCACACATGTAGGACAATTTATCAGATGTGTCCCAGGCTCTCAGTCTAGTCTGGTCACAGATAAAGTCCACCCGCTTGCGCAGGTGCGGTCGCTGCGGTCGTCCGGTATTGCTGCCAAAGAGGCTGGAGGAGGTTGCAATTGCGTTGTTGCATTTATGGTAAAGAAGCGAAAGGTTGTCGCTCTATGTTGGTACTAGCTCAAACTCCTGCTGAAGTGCTAGGGTTGCCAGTGGGTAATCGCGGCGCCAAGCGACGAGCTGCTGCCAATTGCAACCTGGTTGTGGCAATTTGACAGAATACCATCCGTCCCTATGACCACATGGGCTCGATTGCAATAAAGAAAACCACTCAACCACTCAATTTCGGCGTTTTGAAGCACGTCCCTAGAAGGCGCGTAAGACTCGGAAGCGTAGTTGGAGTTAATACCCTCCCAAGTGGATGTTGATCACTAGTTGATAAAATCGCCAGAACGGAGCGCTTTGTGGTCCTCGTATTCGTCGTCGAGAGATCTCCGCATTGGAATGCAAAAGTGTTGGCTACAAGTGAAATAGTGAAACGTGTGCCTGTGGAGACGCCTGGTACCGTCATCGTCTCAAGGGAAACCTTGGGAGTCTGTAGATGACATCGATGACCATGAGGCTGGAGTGCAATGGCCGTGGAAGTATGCCGAGCTGCGGCGAGGGTGGACAATGGTTGACAGTTGCCACTGAGTAACAGACCGTCGAACTTTGCCTTTACCTTTCACACTTGCGCTTGCCTTGAGTCGCTGCGTTTGTTCTCGTAAGCTTTTACGCCGAAGGCAGCAATGCCCTAGGAGTCCGTCTGTCTCTCGACAAACCCACAAGGCGATGGGCAGTGCTTCTTGCACAGCCATCGCGCTTCATAACGTTCCATTATTCACACGTCACACTGATCAGATGAGGACTTAGACTTCTATCCATGTAGAATTCGGGGGCGGGATCACGCAGTGAAAATAATATGGAAGATTTCGTGTTTATCTGAGCTCTGTCAAACAGAATATAAGAAAGAGAAATGCAGAGAGCATTGGGTAGATTCAGACGATGTCGTTATGCAAGCCTACAGAGCAGCATCATGATGCCTCACTAAACATTTAAATCAGCGGTCTATTAACATATCTCTAATGACTGTATTTGGGTATCTGAGCATCCAAGAAATACGGGACTCTGGGGGTAGCATGGTGAGATGTTACCGATTACCCTTGGTAGGTTGTAAAAGTGTTTTTCCTGTGGATCGGCGAGCTCAGATTTAAATAAGTTCGACACGGACCAAGACTTACGTCTGAGCAAATCCAACGCGGTTGGCGTCCGCGTCGAATACCTGCCAAAATTGAACAATAAGTTTATGCTTCTCCACAGACAAATCACTATATACCGCATAGTACCTCTCCATGAATGTCATTCCAATAATGAATTCCAACCCCGCTACACCAAAGGACCCCAGGTTGCTCACCACACCATATTGTTTCCCAGCAACTCCACCTAATCCCGTGTCCTCGTCTGTTGGAAATAGTTGAGCAGAGGCATCCATGGTGAACACCCGGCCAGCTATCGTGAGGTTGAGGGGTTGCATGAGTGGGACGGAGGAAGTGGGAATCTCGAGGAGACCTGTGTTTGAATCCAGTGTCGCTCCTGGGATTGCACCAATATATACCGCAAAGTATTCGTCTGCTAGGAGGAGCTCTGAAGAGCACGACATTTGCGTCAGATCCAGTGACTGACCAGGTAATAGTGGAGAAAGAAACATACACGTGGTACCAGTGTCGACGATCCCAGCAGTGGAAGCGGGAATGACGACGTCGGTGCCGTACATAACCAAAGTGACGTTGATGCCCCAGAAACTGGAGGCCGGATATGTCTTCGTCACAGGAATATACGTCAGCTCTCCCTCGTACTGTACACGGCGGATATAAGGCAATTAAGCACCAAGCTGACAACGAACGAAACAAGAACCGCATCCATACCATGCTTGAATCAGTGCCTCCATAGGTCAATGCACCATCTACAGATCTCAAGGATGATGGAAAACAAGGATTAGGCATCGGATACTCACTTGTATCACTGGAATTTGTTGCAGGAGCAAAGTAAACACCAAATATTTGGTTCTGAATAACTCCCTGCGACACGAGGTTGTTCATGACCGTCGGAATAGTTTGAGCCCTATCAGGTGAGAGCGAATTCAGTGTAAGATCGACAGGTCCAACACCGAGGATGCCATCGAAACCTTGCATATAGTAAGAAGAAAGTGCGTCGCCGATTGATTGGTTATTGAGGGAAAGATTGTGTCCGAGAGACACCTGGTCCAGGTCTGTTTACCGTTAATGATCGGGTGTGGATAAAGTTGCAGGATCCTTACACTCCTCTCCCGTAAAGTTACCCAACCCATAAGTGACGTTCACAGCTTCCCCTGTGGCGATACTGGTTGGCGTCCGAACATATGGACTGCCAGCTCTGCAACAAGAATCATATGTTGCACGAGTTCAATCGAACATCCACACCTACCCACACCAAGTGTTGGAGGAGCCAGTATCAACAAGAAGGTTATAATATGTCGGTGGGTTACCGATAGCGACGCTTGTTGTGTACCCTGAAAATAATGTGCTGGTCACTGGAATGACAGTCTGCCTGCTGGCTATACGGGATCCTAAGTAGCTGACACGACCACGGCGATGTGCGCGAAGAGCTCTCTTCATCTGCCCTCTTGTGCGACTGAACCTCGTCAGTGTAACGGTGAAGATCGAAGAGGCAGTCGCAGACGCCGCGAGAAGGACGACGAAGAGTGTAACAAGCGACCTCATGTTAAGAGAGGGGGATAGAGGGTACACCGTTGGTGTTGAACATTTATAGTGCGATTACTATGAGAGAAGGGTCAGTGAAGGCACACATCGGCAAAATATGGATATGTTACTGTCATTCGACTAGCCTAGTAGTGTCGAACCTGTATTACTTGACACGCAGTTTTGCCGGACTTCATAGGATGTTGGGCCTATCTAACTGTTAACCGTCTAACACGGGATACGATTACCTCGACTGTTGGGTGTTCTAACACGAGGGGAATTTAGTAGCCTGCCGCTTCAAGTTGGTGATCAATCTGATTCTAAGTCACATCTAAAGTCTGAGCAAGCAACGACTCGGAAGAATGGCCGAGCATTATGAACCTTAGCCATCGCTTTTTTTGTGTAGTGACCTGGTGTTGTATTCAAGTTGACGACGTCGCAACAAGGCTGTAATTACACAGGATTCTGTCGTCGTTACTCGTTAGTGCTTTGTAATGTTGGGAGGTGGGTGTAAATTACAGCGCAAATTTACGCCTGCATTCACCGCTGTGGTTTACTGTGATTTACTGCTCGCATGATGAAGACGTCCAGCTGTAGGGTGGGTAAATTCAAGTTAGGGAACGAGCTTGGAGGGTTTGCATGCCAGCACTGGATGGTGCCGCAGGCCGCAGGGTTGAGCATGTACAGCGACTCAGTAGTTGCTCCGACTCGCGATGTCAGACTGGGGCTACTTAGCGCTCAAGCGCTCACCGGCACCATTGGCTGCGGAAGTAATACTAGCGAACAAATCATCAGTTGAGAATTTATGAATGCCCGTTAGAACCCTGAAGAGACTCTTTTGAAAGACCAGTTGAAACTGTGTGCGAAAGGAACAGACACAAGGCTCCCGACACCTTGAATGCCGTAAGAATAAAGTGCATCGCCGATTGATTGGTTCTTGAGCACAACATTGGGCGCAAGGGTCACCTGGTCAAGGTCTGTTTATTGTTAATGATCAGGCGCGGGTAAATTTACAGGACCCTTACACTCCTCTCCCGTAAAGTTACCCGACCCATAAGTGACGTTCACAGCTTCCCCCGTAGGGATACTGGCCGGCGTCCAAACATAAGGAGTGCCAGTGCAGCAACAAGAATCATATGTTGCATAAACTTCAATCGATCATCCGCACCTGCTCATAGAAAGTGTTGGAAAAGCCGGTGTCAACAAGGAGATTATAATATGTCGGTGGGTTACCGATACCGACGCTCGTGGTGTACAAGACATATGCTAGGTTAGTCGCTGGAACAGTAGCCGGTCCACCCGGACTTTAGGAAGGCGGCACGAGCGTGATCTGCGTCAGGAGCTCCATTAAGATACGCTCCGGTGCGTTGGAGCTTCGTCATTGGAACGGTGATCACTGGAGAAGCGGAGGCAGACGTCGCGAGAAGGACGACGGAGAGTGCAACGAATGATCTCATGCTGAGGGAGATTGAGGGAGGGTACGCTGTGGGTGTTGGACAATCAATGACCCGGGTGCGATAGGATGTTTCCCGTAAGAGATGGGAATGCAGGTGAGGGCATCATCAGCAAAACGGCAGTATTACCGAACTTCATTAGTTGTCAGAGTTGTCCAACACTGAAAAGGGACGTGGTTCCATTGTCAGCACGAAGGGGATTCGGCAAACTACCGCCTCTCGCAAATCGACTTACCTGTTACCTTGACAACTACTTTGTTATGCGCACCGTATTCCATGTGCCCCACCCACCATTTAGTGTAATAATATCACCGCGGTTCATGCTGTTGTGTACTTCGTTCAAGGAAGTTCGAGTGTTGCACACTGGCATGTGCACCTAGAAGATGTCATCAACTGCATGGGAAATTATGATTCATATCCAAGGCCTGTCCACCCATCGCCACTTCTCAACCCACTGCGCTTGACCGCCGCGGTGCAGCTGTTCGACCTCGCGAAAATGGACAAAAACCAAACCCACTGTGGGCCTTATTTAGAGTACCCACTTACCACGTGTCGCTTCCCAAAATATCCATCATCACCGCTTTTTGTGCGTCGTAAGTTGTCTGAGGTACGACTTCAAGTCGCAATCGCTCCTCGTACTAGCTTGACCGGACGTCGAGGAGGACGGCTATGCGTCCGCCCTTGCGTCGTCAAGTATGTGTACTCGGGCCTTCGATGCGTTACTTGGCGTCGGGGAATGCTCCAAACGTCATCTCACATAGACGTGTCCTCTCCACAACTCAGGACATCCAACACCTTAATACCGCCGTCAATGCGCTCGTTCATGTCTCAAAGACACCTCGTACTACCCGTCACGACGGCACACTCAATGGTATGACCCTAGCGATAAAGGATAACATCTGTACCGCTTCGCTTCCGACGACTTGTTCTTCTGCCATGCTGGCTGGTGCGTCGTCCTTTTTCCGTTCGTGAAGCCAACGAAGATCATGGTCGTGCAGCGTATACGTCACCATTCGACGCGACTGCCGTGGGGCTCCTCCGCGATGCAGGTGCCCAAATCGTCGGGAAAGCCAACTGCGACGAGTTCGGCATGGGGTGTGTCGCCTCGTGACTCGTGGAACGGAAGGCTGAGTAGATATCCACGCA
This sequence comes from Butyriboletus appendiculatus, assembly GCA_038093555.1. NCBI lineage: Eukaryota > Fungi > Basidiomycota > Agaricomycetes > Boletales > Boletaceae > Butyriboletus > Butyriboletus appendiculatus. The sequence continues at coordinate 12,854 of JBBPSL010000145.1, forward strand.
GATCCCTCAACGTCAACTCTATTCACGGCCCTGTTATGAATCCATATCAGCCCGCTCACGCGCGTGATGTTCCGTGGACGGACCGCGAGCGCAGGAGCGCAGGAGGTAGCTCAGGTGGGAGCGCGGCAAGTGTTGCAGCTGGAATGTGTACAGCGTGTGTAGTCTCGGTGTATCTTGAGGTTGCTGTCATGTTGACGTGGAATTCCAAGCGCCTTGGGAACTGACACGGGTGGATCCGTGAGGTTGCCTGCCTCGTATTGTGGCGTCGTAGGGCTCAAGCCTTCATACGGTCTCATCAGTAGGTCGGTGAAGTTATCTCTTTGTGTACGACTTCCCGTGACAACACTCAAGGAACTTAGGTGGGGTGTAGTTTCATTCGCAGATAGCCTCGATTGTGTTGGCGTTCTTTCCAAGTCTGTTGATACTGTCAAGGAGGTATTCGGTGCGCAGTTAAGTTCTTGTCGAACTTTCTTGCGCTCAGGAGTGTCTAGACGTTATATCGGTATATGATGAACGGGACCCAACCGCTGCATCACCTGAACTCAGGAAGATGGCAAGCTCAATCGTAGAGCCGTGTCTCACACAAGTGTTCTCTGGCGTTCGAACCAATGGTCTCGGTGGACTCAGGATCGGGATACCTCAGGTAGTCATGTTCCACTCTCTTCTTGGTCCACTGATGCCATCCCACAGCGTGCAATTTATAGGAGTGCTTCCCTCTCGAACTAGACTCCAGCATTACCAGCTCCTTGCGTACCATCATCAAAAGCCTCAGAGACGCTGGGGCGTCCATCCGGCCAGTCTCTCTGCCAGCGATGCAGTATGCCCTGAGCACATACTACGTTATCGCGAGTGCCGAAGCGTCTAGTAACCTTGCTCGGTTCGATGGAATTCAGTATGGTCCGTTCTGCTTTTTCACTTCTTTCAATGACCGCACGTCGAGGATAGGTGACGATGCTCACTCTCGTTGTCGCTCACAGGTCTTCGCGTTCCGCCTCCCTCTGGAGCGTCCCGCTCGAAACCAAGCAACGTGTATGCCCACTCGCGGTCTGCAGGGTTCGGTCGGGAGGTACAAAAACGGATAATGTTAGGGACGTATGCCCTGACTGCCGAGTGAGTGCCCTCCTTCCCGCTCATCGTGATTAGCAATGACACTAACCGACCATACCGCAGCGCGTTCGATAACTATTTCTTGCAGGCGCAGCGTGTGCGCGCACGCATCAAGGCTGACTTTAACAGCGTCTTCCGCCATCCGTGCGTTCACCTTGCTCACCCCGAGTCTTTCGTACCCTCGGATGGGGTCGACGTTTTGCTCCACCCTTCTGCGATCCGCACTGCGCCGCGTCTTGCAGGCAAACAGGATAGCGGCGGGGAGGGGTGTGATGCGTCGAGCACGGACGAGTACTTGCAGGATGTGATGACTGTCCCTGCGTCACTCGCTGGGTTGCCTGCGTTGAGTGTTCCCGTAGGGCTGGGGGAGGATGGATGGCCCGTGGGGGTGAGCATCGTAGGGCAGTGGGGGATGGACGAACTGGTGTTGCGGATTGGTCGTGTGGTCGAGGGTATACGATAGCATGTCATCGGACTCCTCCAAGCGCTCAAGCGCTCAGATCTCAGACGTCAGAGTGGGGTGGATTCTGTGGGTAACGGTGAGCGTGGGCTATAGTACAGGTGTGTGCAACGACGATAGTGACAGCGTATTAAGCAAACAATATATGTGGAGTGGGGTACTCGATGTCAGGATCAAAGCGTATAGTGCGAATCGCATTAACGACGTCGTAAAGATAAATCTAGATAGTGCCGTGACCAGAGAACTCCAGGGGTGTGATCGAGAACGAAATGAGCTCGAGGCCGAATCCTTAACCCCAACGAAGCACGCCTTCGTATATCGAGTACATGACCGCCGCATTCGGTACAACACGCATGAGGTGGGCGCTGAGTCCTCCATACAACGACCGCGCACCCTCTTCTGCGATGACAGTCCGCAACGTCTGCCAGAGTCCGGTGTATTTGACGACGCCATTAACGCGTGGTTGTCGTAGCCGTGTTCGCAGTACCTTGATGTCATGGAGAACGGCGTCAATACAGAAACGATGATATCATGTGTCACTTGGAGACGCACCTCGTGAGGATATGTGATCAGACTAGCGACACATTTAGCCGTCCCCGCGCTACCGAGCATGCCGAACCACTCTGCAACACCACCCCGACCCTGAGTATCCGCAGAAAGCCGCTTCAGCCGCTCGTAGAGGACCCACTGAATGGTACCTTCGGTGACACCGAGATAACTTGCGCTGAGGCCTTTGTAAAATCCGCGAATGCCCTCTTCCCTGAATATTTGCTTGATCATTGCATAACTCCCGCCTACCATTCTTGATGCGGGTCCCCTCGTCTCGTTTGGTGCTACATCCGATAAAGTTTTTGGCGTGGATGCAGAGGCCGAAGCGACCTGCCGCCGCTCTTCGGTCAGTTGCAGCCGTGTTTTGACAACCCAGATGGGATTCGTCGCAGTGCCCGTGACGACACCTGCAACGGCTGCAGCACAGAGATGGACGTAGGAGTTTTCTTGCCCATGGTTGAAATCACGAGCGATTATTCGCTTGCCATTCCCGTAGGTAAAGAAGTGGATCGAACGCGCGGGGATAACGCCGACCAGCGTCGGGCCGAGACCCTTGAACAGTGCGCGGGGAGACTCATTGCGGTAGATATCACTGTTAAAAAAAAGAGAGAGGAAAAGCGGTACATATGCATATTGCCTTGGTGAGTCTAGACGAGCTGCACGAAGGGAGGGGCCATACGTACCGAAGGATATGGCCAGTTTCCACGAAATTCCACAACAAGCCCCCAGAGCGATGCGGTAGGGTTGCAACTCCACCACCAACCATGCCAACCGAAGCATGTTTTTCCCTGAACAGACTTGATTGGAGTCGCGTCTTGACGACGTCGAATGGACTAGTAACAGCAGCACCGCACATTCCGCCGAGGCTGTTTCGAGTGTATGAGTTGCGTTCTTGAGAGCATAGCGTGGTCAACTCACCCGCCAGCGACGAAATGTTGCCATGATTTTGCAGGTAGGAGACTCGAGGATGACGAAGAGCTGCTCGTCATGGTCGGTGAGCTCGTCATCGTGTCTATGAAAAGAAAAAAGAGCGTGTAAACCACCGAAACCTAAATGCTTGCGCAACCCGAGGGGCATACCAATTTTTTTCTGGGCGAGTCACGTGATGACCCTCAGTCCTCGGAGATCAAATGAAACTGTCGGCCATCTCGCTAAAATCATGTTTCTGCTTTCCATCATAAAGGTATCTCTTTCCCCCCCTTCACCTCGACACTGACTGATGATTCTAGGACACCATCCCCGTCTTGCCAGTCAACTTCGGCACGCCACCTCACCAAGCGATTACGGACGAAATCAACAAGAAATATGCTAACAAGGTCCTTCACGACGTCGGTCTGTGTATCTGCGTGTTTGACCTCGTCGAAGTCGGAGAGGGAAAGGTTCGATATGGGGATGGATGCCTCTGGTATAAAAGTCCTCATCATTGTCTCTCGACCATTGTCTTTCTCCTCTGACTCAAGTATGAAGCAAAGTTTCGCATGGTCGTCTTTAGACCCTTTGCGTCTGAGGTGATACTCGCCAAAGTTAAATCCTCTGATGAAGAGGCAATACGATGTGCGTTTTTCCGTGCCTTTTACGAGGTTCCAGGCTCATAATCCCAGTAAGCGTCGGCTTCTTCGACGACATGTATATCCCTATTGCATACCTCCCTCAGCCTTCCGCTTTGTATGCGCCACGTTTCTTCCTCCTTGCTGCAGTTCCTTGCCTCATCATTCTCACGCTCATAGTGACCCAAACGAACGTGCACATTTCTGGCTACCAGAGTCAGAAGCAACGACATCACATGAGCTCCTCGAGTCCGCCACAGCAGATCGCATGTACGTTGACCAAGGCGAGATCGTCCGTGTGCGCGTCGAGGTGGACGAATTTTATGATGACGAGCCTGGTCCTCCCAAGGCTGCGGAAGGTGTTGTGATTAAGCGCGAGGTACGAAGGGCTCCATATACCATCATCGTAAGGCTTGATGCAATGATTGGACAAGAGATGCTGATGGTGTGGTACAGTGCTCGATAGCTGAGCAGGGATTGGGACCTGTGCCCTGGTGGAAGAGCGCAAAACCAGATAGTGCTGACATGGATGAAGGGTGAAGAACATAATATGTCCAATTTGTTGCGTTTTTATCGCTTGGATTATTCTCGCTGATCGTACCATCGCGAGAAAACAAAGCACCTTGCACTTGTAAGTACTTTTTCCTTCTTCTTTTATGCTGCCTTTGTTATTTTATTTTGTTCGTTTTTGAGAATGTTTCTAGACCAGACTCTGAATATGGCGGATTTCATTTAACTTCCTCAAGTAGTTTCCTGTCGCAATACTTCATCTTCATCTGAAACCTCTCTCATCACCCAAGGTATTTCCCGGATCAGAAAGACCGACTGAAAGCGGATTCTACTTGCGTCAGCGAAGCCAGTGATTCGCTTCGTGGCGCGAGATGTGCTGCAGTTCCCGTGTTCCGCAGGCGATTGTCAATACGATATAGCTCGCATATAGCCACTGAAATCCGTGGAAAAGCCCGTTGAAATAAGGATAGATGTTGTCCAATGACACCTCACAACGGCCGTGTCACGAATGAACATTCAGGTCAGCTGGACTTCTTCCGCGGCTAACCAGATATCAGCCTATACGCGAAGCGAGCTACGCCCCTTCCATGATTCTCGCGAATACTTGAGACAGATGTCATTGGGGTAATACCGCCAATAATAAGAAGTGTCGAACGCGTTCTTGCAAATCGTCATGTCCTGGTATGTGTTACCTCGTTGAGCTTACTGATCATGTAGGGAGAAGGCGTGAGGGCCGACAAACATCAACGGTCCCGGGATTGAGTTTAAATCACATGGCGACTCCCATACAAATCCCACTATACTCAGTCTGAACGTGTTCGGAGGACAAGAGCACAAGTGATATCCGCCTTTCATGCAACATTGGATGCTCTTACCGGTCTCGAGAAACGAAATATAAACTTTGATCACTGCGCATTCTCCCATCCTTGTAGGGTACGTCGTTCCGACATTGACCTGCTATCCTTTACCGCTCCCCCGTGTTACCACCGAGCAAACGGCGTTCTTTTACCTTTTCAGATGGTGTGCTACATGCAGCGGGACGCCTCCTGTCGAGCTTCTCGGCTGCAACAGACCCCTTTAGTCCTATATTGATTGTAGCTACCTTCGTTCACACTAACCGAAGGAAACGCTGTGATTCTATTACCCAGGAACCGGCTCTTGACGTTATCTATGGAGTATGTTGCCACCGGCGCGACGGCCGATGGATGGGGTGGACATGAATGGACGATTTGGTTTCAAGATTGAAGATCGGTGACTAAGGGTCATTCCTTGACCCGCAGCTCTGGCGTACCAGAAGGGTTTATTTTTTGGACCCTATTTCCGTCCTGTGGGGTAGGCAAGACTAAACCAGGACGAGAGGCCCCCCCGCATACCCTCCCCCTTTTTCCCGTCATTTCCGCCGACAGATTTAGTTGCGCGGGCCACATGCAGCGGTGCCCTGGGATACGAAACGTGTGGGGGGGGCTACGTAAAGCGCTAATAAACGTGTGCGATGGATAACAAATATTTGGCCGCCGAGGTGGTCGGGTACACCGGAAGGACATGTGCGTGCTCAACCCGTGATGCGAGGGTGAACTAATCGAAGTTGTGAAGGGGGGCACGACACTGAGTCAAGCGGCGCCCCCGGGGTCGTCTCACACACCGACGACACCGGAATCACGTATTTAGTATGCAGCAGGGCTGCATACGCTGTTTTCCGCAAAACGATTGAGCGGGAAAATGGAGAAGAACGTGCTCCAGTGTGTGTTTGTCCCCCCTTCTGCAACAAGCAACATGGGCTTTGCTTGCCCCCTGCCCTTGAGAGGGCTCGGGGGGCGCCGCCGTGGCCATTGACTGATTCGATTTATAATCGTTCTTTGCAAGTAGTCTGGTGCCAGTGACCAGATCGTCTATGGACGGCTTGCGCCTCTTAGACGGCCTGGTCACTCGATTAGTCGGCAATTTGCAGAGTCGGCCACTGACGAGCATGCTCGCCAGTAGAAAAGCCGGATTTCTGCCATTGGAGTTTAAGATTGGCCCAGTACCTCAGCTGTCACTGGCAACACTTCTCGGCGACTTCTGCATATGTAGGCACGCATTAGTGTTTATCTTTTCCGTATTGTTGAACGTAACCCGAGATATAACAGTCCCGTTTTGTTCAGAACTTGGCCAAAACACAACGTCTACTCCCTCTGCGCGCAGTAAATGTCATCAATCATCTCCACCTTTGAGTCCTCAGTCTCCGTGCGCTCTGCATACATTATATCCACTGAACGTGAGCCATTCCTACAACGAGTATCATTCGATGATCAGTACGAATGATCACCGTCAAGTCGATATAGGGATGCTATGCACGGGTGGCATCAAATGTCTTCATGAGCGGGATAAGAGCTGTGGCGAAAAAAGTGTAGAACGGACTGAGGAAAACATTTAGTGCTGCAATGAGACGCATATATGCTGTGATGGTGGCAAGAACTCAACACCGAACTTGTGACTGTCGTCTATTCGGGCGACAGACAGTGAACACGGTCAATGATGCACCGGCATCTGTCAAGGGTGCAGGGTGACTCCGTAAGTGTTGCCCACGCGGTCAATATCCACATGCAAACCTTGCATATGGACATCGATTATGAGGATCCATTCTTCGGCTATCCACGGATCACATGTCAGAACTGATGCTCGACACTGTCACATGCCACGTTCGTGCTGACTGCAACGCATGCGATATCCCCACCAATCTCAGCCATCTTCGTACCTTTTTCCGCAGCGTTCAGCCAGCGGCGTGCTCATCTACACCTGGAAGTCCACTGAACTATCCCGACACTGAGTATCATCCAGTGACCGGCAGGTCATTGTCAGCTCGGAGCAGAAATTCCGTGCACGTGCAGACCGGGAGGGGTATCTAGAACGAAACAACAGATGCGGTCAAAAGGTACAGGACTGATGGGGGAGCGCGTTCGCTACAGTGGAGGTGCACAGACACTGCTCCACGCGAACTGAGGTTTCACATCAAAGGGTATCTGCTTGTGTGTTATGTGGGATGGATGAGCGGAGGAACAAACAACGGGTTACGATTAGGATGGTCTGGAGATAATCAGTTGCATGTATAACGACATTTGTCCTCCGCCGGCGCACCTTCCTTATTTAGAACTCACGGATCGCTCATTCAAAAGTTCTACTAGTACAAGTGTCCTTGGATCTCGAGAAGAAGACAAATTTGAACCCTCGAAATAAAAAAGGTTTTAGAAATTAATACAATCGCCGAAACTGCCATCCACGCAAGGAGTCCAATAAATACGCTGGCGCAATTTTGCCGTAACAAAGTCTCGTTCAGCAGCCCATCGTAATTCCGTTGTAAGGGCCATCGTGGTTGTTGAGGTTCCCGTCCCAGATGTAAGGTACGTCGCCGACTATGCATTGATTGCTTGGGTTGTCCTGGCCTGTTCGACAAGTGTTTGTCATCCAGAAAGTGGAACATGTAGAAGAACTTACCGGGGCATGCTGCCCACTCGCCGGAGTCCTCGATATGCACCTCTCCAGAGGGGTGGACAAAATTTAAGAACATACCGGGGCAGGTTGGGATGGGGTCCTCTTCGTTGTTGATGTGAGTCAAGTGCAGGTTGGCGTCCACGTAGTTGGCGAATGCTTGGTTGCCGACACGAGGGAGACCGTAGCCAATGGTCTGGAAGGTTGTTCCGGAGGGTAGCCAAAGTGGGAGATACACGGAGTCGAGAAGCGTGATAGCCGCACCTACAGGGCAACGATTGGCATTGAGGCATGAGTAACCTTCATCGCCATGGAGGCGCATCACGACTCGTCTGGGAATACTCACCCAGAGAATGGCCGACCATGGTTACAGATGTCGTGCCATACTCTGACATGGTTGTCTGCACAGCAGCGAGTACATCCGTGGCAGTGCTGTCATGACAATTTAAATGGGTAGATGGGAATGAGATGCGAGTCATACAGTTCTTGCTCGTCCTTGAAGCCATTATGGACTTTGGTGTTGTCGCTAATCCCTGGGAAGAGTGTGGAGTTCAAATTTGTCAAGAAGAAATCAGCATCCGTCACGAGGGACTCCCTGGAAGGTAACAGTTTGAGAAAAAACATACGACAGCTAAAATGAATACTTACATTTCTGAAGGATTCGTTCCCTGATGGGCTACGATCACGGTATTGAGATTGGGATCATATCCAACGTACCCTGTGCGTTCGAAGACAAGCCAAGCGTAAGTTGACTCCCCACGTATCAAATTAGTGACTTACAGTACTGGACGGAGTCACCGTCACCACCGGATGCGACAGGCTTGAAACCAACGTTGGCATTACAATTGGCTTATTTGAACGAAGGTGAGTCAACATTCCGACCGCTCGTGCAGAGCGCTTCAGATGTACGTGCCTCCACAGTCCCATGCAAGTGTCTGGGCAGAGGTACAATATGCAGCACTCGCATAATACGTGTATGAGGTGAAGCTATCGATCTGTGCTGTCGTCAACGCAGTTATCGACTGCCTCCCAAAGAGGGTAGGTGAGGCCTGGACGACCGCGACAGCGAGAAGGGCAGCAGCGAGAACAGAGGACATCGGGAACGCGATTCTCCGGGAATCCACGACTGGCGATGGACGGGTCCCATGTTTTATACGGGCACACGTTTATGGAATCTCGGAAGCGATGTATAATTAGTAATGATGGCAGCAAGCAGAAGCTCAGAGTACCATATGATGAGAATGTCAGGCGATTCGACTGCAATATGCACCGGCGTAGAGATCGATCGGTACCCTTTGAGCATGTTCAGACTCGCGTCGGTACTAAAAAGGACCCTGGTTCACGAGAGAAGCGATGTTGGATACCTGTCCACCGTTGAGTTATTATCGTGTGTCTGAGACCCCGTACCGTTATTTCTGAAGACGATACCAGAGTTCCAAGAAGCGAGAGAGGAACGAGCCGGATCAAGCAAATCCGCATCCCAACGAACGTGCCAACCACCTCCAGGGAACTATCTTGAGATCGTGAGACTCCCACCCACATGTGCTTGGTTGCTGATCGACTCACCGAAGTATGGTGAACGAAATGCCAGATAGGATCCAAATTTGTGTTTCGGTATCCCCATTCATACTTAACTGGATGGCAAGACACCAGTGATTGACTTAAAAAGAGTTTGATTGGGGTTCGACAGAGCGCGAGAGATTACCATTTGTGCGGTCGCTTGACATCATGGAGACCCTGCTTTTGTTGATGCCAACGCGATCCAGAGATAAAACGGGACTTGGCGCCTGGGGCCCTGGGGCACGAGGGTGGCACGCCGGTGCTCGCTAGAGCGCCTCTTTCATTGCGAGGCCGAACGGAGATCGACCTCAGAGAATATGTAATTCCGAGTTGCTACCGTCCCAGAAGGGTTGGGATCTCTCTGTTAGAGGTATGACCCTTTTGGGAATGCTCGCAGCACGTGAAAACCTTTTTGCGGTTCAAACGTTCAACGGTTGCGTGCAAGTTAGACCCTCAATCAGTCGACGTCTACACTCGCACGTTAACTTAATTCCAATGTACATCACATTATTCTGCAGTACTTACTCTCATGCAAATACATTTTAACGTATATCTTGAAAGGTGATATTTGAGTGAGTTTGCTGGTTATAGTCACGGTGACGGCCGCGATTTTGTGACAAACGTTGACAGACCAAAGAGATATCAACAAGGTTCTTCATCAAACTGAATCAAAGGGTCAGGTCCAAAGCAAATTAATTTCGCAACTGAATTAATGTAGTGCCTCCACCAGCATGAATTTTTCTACTTGACTAGTCCAGTCATCTTCCATCTGTAGACCGAGAAAAGGGGTAAGTCAGATGTGGTGCTACATATTTAAATAAGCAAGCTAGGCAAGCCGACCCAGCTCGTGTAATTGAAAGCAACAGTACCAAGTGTTGTGGCCCACAGGAGTACGGTACTACGCGTGGAGAGGAGCATGAAATCAGGTGAGAGTGTAACCCTAGCAGATCAAATGACGAGGATATAGAAAGAAAGCTGACGGCAGAGCTCAATCTATGACTCCAAGATGATCTTCTTTGATGGTCCCGATGGCAAACTGTGGGGAGTGAATACGGGTAGTTGGATACGAATAGAGGACGCACAATTTCTGTCGCGTCGACACGAGTACCTACAATTTTTAGCCGAACGCGAGTATTTTTCTCGATAATCTGGTAACCATGTCCCGTATCCATGGTGAATTGTAGAAAAAGGAGTTAATGGTCTCATACCTGGTCTTCTGACGCAAACGACGGTGGATTTGAGTTGGGGTCGAACTTCATGTCTGGATGTATAAGCTAAAGACGCAGTAAGCAATTAGAGTGGCAGGAATGACCAATATTTTCACTTGATGCGAGACGAAAACCTGCAGTGGTCCTACATCCGCAAAGAACCCCATCTATAACTACATCTCAGAAGGACGGTATACACGGGACCGTGGCTGATCTACACACCTTGTTGACATTGTTAACCACGCCATCCACCACTTCACCTTTGAACGGCTTGAACACAATGGCACGATACCGCGTAATGAACTCGGCTTGGCCACTCCCACCGATGACCATCCCTTTTCCGATATCGAGGATAGAAACGACGGCTATGATGTATCCGAATGCTCCTGAACATGTGCCCTCGACATCCGCGTACAGCTTGGACTCCAAGAATTGGAGCATCCGAGGACCGAAGTAGGACGGGTGCAAGAGGATTGTGTGAGTTAGTTCTTTCTGCAAGGACTATTTAAAATACGAAATATCGAGAAAATAGGGCAGACTTACAATGAAAAACATGGTGAGCAGTGGCAAAGGTACGGGATGTGATATCGAGTCTAACGCACGTGACATCTTCTGATTCCATCCGATTATGTAAACATGATGATTTAAAGTGGAAATCGAAAGTTGAACTTGTTCTTTTGTCCAACCACGAACGCGTTTGCGATGGCGACGTATTCTACCCTTTTCTCCTCTGGTCTTCTTGCACCATGCATTGCTAGATGCACGACGCCTGTCCTTCCGTCGTCGCCTATGGCTATTTCAGCTAGTCCCGTCGGCCCTGTTGACCGTCAGTTGAGCCTGACACCAACACCGATTAGACATACCAGCCCACGCCCCAAGGCTCTGGAAGCCCGTGCGAACCCTGAACGTCCTGCCATGCGCAGACGTCGCTCCAGCATCAATGTTGGTGTGAGCCCAATGGCTCTCATTAAATCTCCCATCAGAAATGCAGGTGCAGCCCTCCAACGAACTGGTTTCACGTCTCCTACGCGTCATCGCGCTGCTAGTGTTAGCATGAATGAAGCGTTCGAGAACAACAGTCTTTTTGGTAGACTGAGGAGTGGAAGTGTGGGTAGTATTGCCAATCCGGTCAAGCGGTATGTATTTGGATCCATGTACATATGACTTGTACTAACAACCTCGCCAGTCTACGCCGAGCAATCCGCCGCCCTGTTCCCCTTGCTCCACCACCCAGCACGCCACTTCCTGCACCTCCTTGCTCGCCAACTCCCAAGTGTGGTAGTTCGCTCTTACCATCTGCTCTCCTGGTCCCCACTCCACGACAGCCTCTCACAACAAGAAGTTCGCGCCCGGATGACGTTGTGAAACTTTTTTCATCGACAGCGCCCTCACCAACACTGCTAAGTCCGGATTATGGTGCCAAAATGCCCTTTAGATTATCACAAGGCCCGAATTCTGGTTCCCGCGATGATACAATCGATGAAGTAATGATGGAAAACTAAAACACGGGCAGTAGAGAGCGCTCGATGCGGTCCTTGCCAACACTGTAACACCATCGCGCTGGGTCGCGCCGATATTCCCCAGTATTTATGAATACTTTCCCGTTGATCTCTTAAATTATACCCAACCTAATTTGGATCGTTTCCACACTTAGACTACGTCCTCCATATCAACACCCGATCCCCCATCATACTGTTCACTTATCATGATCCTTTTTACTTACATTCAGTTATGTCTGCTATGTGTCCTGTCGGCGCTTTCTAATTTGAAGTAGTTGTATATGCCCAAGCTAGTTCGTATCTATTGGACATCGCTCAATTACAAGTCTGTCGAAACGTGTTCACTGACAAGCTCATCACCCGAGTTTTGTTGGTTCCTTTGTGTGCCACAATAACTGTATTGGACCAGACTATCAATCGCAGAATGCTGTAGCACCCTCCAAAGGTGGTATTTAGAGTCCTGCAAGCATTGAATTGGCTAATAGTAGGCAGATGCGTAAGAGTGCTTCAGCTGCCATACGACCGGGCCAGCCAGTTCTTTGACTCGGTCGAGACACGCGCATGCAACACGATTCGCATCGAGTGAACGCGGGAACACAACAATGCAACGACTTCGCAGAGCGAATTAAAAAAAGGAAAGAAGAGAAGAGAAAAGGGCGCCAGACGCGTTAGTGTACGGTACCTATTCTACAAGGGTAATAAAAATTGAGAACAGAGAAGATAGAAATGTCGTGTGTTCTGTGGCGGCCCCAAGACTTGTGCACGGTTCGCTTTCTCTCTCTCGTCTATTCCTCCTCGTCTTCAAACCGCAGAATCTGAGCGTCCTCGTCGACAGGCAGGTCTCTGTAGCCGCGGCGTGATCGGTATCCCATTACAAGGATATCCAGTCTTGAGGAAACGTATTCGTATGCAATGCCTGCCAATCCAACGAGGAACCAGGGCACGGAGGCCAGCGTATCGAGAACGCCTGAACCTGAACTCATATACCCACCCGAGTAGTCGCCAGGAAGTCGGATCGTTCTGTGAAGTTCAGGCCAGCGTCAGCAAGGCTCGTTGCACATGCACGGGTAAAACCTACCCTCTCGCAAGTCCACTCTTCTTGTACCACCACAGGGCGATGAGTGCCGTGAATGCGAAGGGGAACACGAGCACCATGGTCCAGAATATAACACCGTGGCCCCTGATTCCTGGACAGAGATGTTGTGTTCCATGGTCAAGTCGCTGACCTCCTTCACAACTCGAGTGGGTGACTTTACGATACGCGGTCCGGCCATACCAGTATTCCTCGTCACTACGGCAAGAGTCGTCGTCAGCGAGCGGCGAAGTCCCTGGTACTGGTATGCATATCCCTTCGTCATTCTTCACGAAGTTAAATTCACTGTGAAAAGACGTCATGGAATGGTCCTAGGA